>KB672979.1:5132828-5324188 GCA_000349145.1 Anopheles dirus
CTCTCTCTCTCTCTCTCTCTCTCTCTCTCTCTCTTTCTCTCTCTATCTCTCTCTCTCTCTCTCACATACCCACACACATGTTCTTGTTTGCCAAAGTTTGGCAGCCAGGTGTGTGTAAGGGGTAAGGATATTTGTTCATCGAAAGCGATCCGTTCGTCCTCCGGTGCGAAACGCCCGGAGAGGGATCGATGAAGGATGAAGATATGGCCATAAAATTTAACATAATTTGAAGCGTTTTCTCGTTCAACCTTCGAACCGTGCAGGTAGTACGCGCACCAAAACTCGCATCCCAGTCTGGCAATGCCCATAAATAGTACCGTTCCCGGCGGTGCCATTGTTTCCGAGCAGGAGCGCAAACTTCGGCAAGGACGAACGAGAACTTTTCGCCGCTCACGCTTATCGGCAACCGAAAAAAAAACTTCAATCCACGGCTCTGTGGGGTATCGTTTCTTTTCTTTGGTGATAAGCAGAAAAAGCGAAAAAGAACGTTATGCATTGTACATTATCAGCTTTTGTAAGCTCGCGTGGCGCTGGCGGTGGAAGCGACGCCGTCTTTCCGCTCCGGTTGATGATGTTATGAAATGTTTCACGCTTTCGCACCGCAGGGATGTGAAATGTTGAATATTTCTGCGAAAACCACATTACCTCACACCGCCGCGTGCCTCAAACCGCCCGCCCAACCGTCCGAAGCGCCAACGCAACGAACCAAGAAGGACGACTTCATATTTCGGCAGGTTGGCTCGCAGTCATTCAGTCGCTCGCGAGCTGCTGCTTATCTGCTGGGTGTCGATTCGCGTGCTCGCGTTCCATCAATGTTGTCTTTGCGATGGATGTTGTCTTTGACGGTATATCAATTTCGGAACGCAGCGTGCGATGGCCGGGCGAAGATGAAGCGCTTTTGATGTTTGCTGTTTGATGGTTGCGCCACATTCTTTTTTCGTTGAGTGCAACTATGTCTGCATTTCTTTGTGTGCAGCGCCCCAAATGGAACAGTGCCATCATCTTGGAGCTATGGAACGGCATAGTAAAACATGTTGCAGCGGCTAATATATGAAGAGACTCGTCCTGCTCTCACTTACTGACGGTTTCTTCTTTCTTGTTACGAGAGTTAGGTTTTTTTTTGTATTTGGCTATCTATTTTTCTTCAAAGGACTAGATGCAGGGAATAGACTATCAATTTTGTTAAAAGGATTTGCACCATTGTCTCGAATTCATATTTCCAAGCTATGTCAATGCACTCATCCTACGGTTCACAATTGAATAGTATACACATTATCCCAATTTAAAAAAACCCCTATCGAACGGTAAGATCAGGATTAAGAAAGTTCTGTTGATGTTTTCTACAAAAATCTTCCCTACAGCTCTTCTGCAACAAAACGTAACACAAATGAATCATAGACTCGAAACTATTTAGTATCTCCCACTAAATAAGGTTCACTGAGGATAAGTCTATTCTTATTTGTAACCAAAATGTTCTAGAACATCTTCGCTTTGACCCCATCACCATCGCAGCATAACTCAGCACAACGTGCCGTTTTGTGATCCATTGCTGGAAGAATTAAACGGTGGCAAGCTCGTGCCTGGTTGGGCAAAGGAATTCAAATATGTAATGGTACGCTCTCATTTTCATATGCACTCTTCTATAGATATTGCCGATGTTCAAATATAAATAGATAACTACTCTCTGGGCACCGTGCCACTCCTCGCATGGAACTCCTCCCTCTTGCGTTGAGGCACCTCGAAACATGTTTGAACAGTAGAGTGAACTTTAACGTTCCCTTTTGCAGACGATTGCCACGTCTCGGACACAAAGCGCCCAAGGATGCACGTTGGACGCTTCGCCGCTCAACGAGAGGTTGTACCGAGCACGGTAGCCGGGTGTGTGCATCCATGTGGACATTTTTCCTGAGGAAACGAACTACCGCCGCCCGACGTTGGAAATTCCTTCCTGCTGCTGTCCGTGCGTGGCGATGATGATACGAAGAAATGATGCAGAAATTGCATCACACTCACCCGGTGGAAAGAAATTCCGACAGCAGTACACGCCAAAAACCGGAACCGGGAGCGTGTCCGGGATGAACTTGTTGGAGATAATACGCGACTCGGTGCACCCCGGGCTCTGCATTGAAGCCCGCCGGACCGGAGCGTTTCGGACGACGATATAGTGTAGCCGAATGGGATGAAAGCGTTTTAAAATATTCATACAAATCCCGGTGAATCATAGTTTGTGCAACGTCGTTCCGAGAACATGCATCGACTCGGGCTGCTTTAAGGATTTGGTTCCTTTTTTCCCACATGGGATACACTTTTGACTCTGTGTGTTGGATAGCGAGTTAAATAACAAACGATACTTGTAATACAAATCCGATTGAAGGGGAAGAAATGGATTATGATGCCAGCATCGGATGCATGGGAAAAACGCTCGCAAAAAGGAGCCACTATCGACAACTAATTCTTCATAATAAAAACAGATTTACTCCAACTGATGCCATCGTGCACTCGCCAGCCCACACTAGCCAACTAACGTTTACACTCATTTTCATAATAAATCTACCCCGGCCCTTCGGAGCAGCTTGCTCGCCGGCTCGCCGTACTAATAATGCCACCAACATAATACGGTCGAAATTAACTTGAACGCTATGCTTCGCTCCCCAAAGCGTGCTCTGCTCAAACGTCCATAACGCCAAACTCCATCTTTCGTTAATCATCCAGCAGAATCCAGCATAATCCGTTCTATTTCGGGATGCTTCATGCAAGTCCATCAAGCAAACCGCGCGTTCGTGGTGCATCCTCTCTGCTCCGGTGCACCAGAGCGCGCTTGTCATATACACAAGTTTTAATAAATTCACCCAATCTCTTCGTCCCCTTTCGCCCCGCAGAGGGCTTCCTCTAGAAGAGGTTGAAGTTGACGTGCCGTGGTGATGTGTGCCGCGATGTTGTCCGGGACGCAACGGCGCTGGGTGCAACGCGAGCCCGGTGACACTAACAAGAAAATGGCTCGGATCACTCAGACGGGGGCTTTGGGGCGCCTGACAGCGACATTCGAGCGAAAGCGACCAAGCCAAAGCCATCGGACTTGGAGATCGGGCTCGGAAAGACGACATGACATGATGGCGATGGCGCTGGCGCGGCTGTGTGTTTGTGCGCGCGATGGTACGCGATGAATAATGTTAGGAAATTATGATTAACTGCATACTGTGCCGCGAGCCGTCCCGCGAACACCCTCCCTCGTTCCAACCAAATCCTCTTTTATACTTCAAATTTCCCGCTCTCCCCCGCCGCCGCTTTCCGGTTCCGGTGGACGATATTTGTTTGCGCTTCCGAAACGCTGCACACCCGCTGGAAGCCACGTTCCGGTAAAGCATTTTTTGCCGTTGCTGTTGTCGCGCCCGCTCCGTCGTTGGGTTTCCGAGCTTCTGCTCGGAACCACTGTTCCACATCCAACAATGCTATGCACTCACGTGGTTTCCCCATCCAGGCCAGAAGCGGATCTCCCACTCGTTATGCAAACACGCAACTTGCCCTGCAACGGCACCACACCAGAAGCTCACCCACACATACACACAGCCACAGCAAATGTCCTTTGTAATGATGAATAAATTATAGCGAATTACAAACGGCGTGAAACTGCAGGTGGGCCGTGGTGATTCCGGAGAGGTAATGAATAAATGGAAGGAACACAGAGAATGGATGGAAACAAAAAACCCCGCCAGCCGTGGAGTGTCACCCGGGGTCAGCAAAATGACCGAGGGCGACATTTTCCGGTTCCGTTTAGCCATCGGCCATCGCAGGGGGAGAGGGCGGCCGTCGTTTACGAGCCTCGCGGACGTCGTTGTTCCATTGCAGGCACGGTGCACGTTTCCCGGACGCTGTGGTCAGCTGAACAAACGGGAAGGGGGCGGGTTCACTTTGGAAAATCACCTCCGCGCAGTACTGCTGGACGGGTGACGCATGGCCTCCGTGTATGTGTTGCTTGTTGCGAGAGAAGTGTTTTTTGTTGAGATGGTAGATGAAAAACTGGTTGGTTCAGCGTAAATTTTCAAAGGCTTAAAGGTTCCTTTTTTGTAGTGATCAAATTGATAAGTAACTCTTTGTGTCATCCTGTTGTAGATTTGTTGATCAATCACAAAGCTATTTCGTCTCGTTTATGAATGCAATGGAATATCGTTAGTAATAAAACCAATGGTAATATGGAAAAAGGGGATGATAGTAACTTATCAACTACACAAATGTACAAAAATGTTCTTTATTTCTTTGCCCACATTTTAAAAGAACTTTTTCTTATTATTGTCCAAAAATTGTCCATAATATTGACTGATTTATCACATTTCGAATTGTACAAAAATTATATCCAATGTTGTACTGTATCATTTATTTTTATTCCTGTTGGTTAGACACTTTGAAAATCACACCACCTTATATGTTTATTTGCAAAATAAGGGCATTGCTCAAGTAGCTTTAACGAAAGGGTTCTTCAGAGCTTAACTGGTATGAGAGTTCTGGTTTCACATCATCAATCATGCTCACGCTTAATGCACGTGGCACAACCGCTTCTGGCAGGGAACCGCACTCACTCGACGAACTTATCAAGCAAGTAGTTTGATTTTTCCTCCGTTGTTTAACTCTTCCCACGCATCGCAATAAACAGAAAACATTTCACCAAAGGCTCAGCGTACCACCCACACGCTGCCGCGTTACCGTTTGTGGACTTTGTCTCGAGAACGAGTGCGTGTACCAGGACATCAGCACCAGGCCCATCAAGCGCGGCGGAGTCGTCTGCTGTTTCCCCTGTTTTGATAAGAATGATTAAATAACAGTAATGATAATGCTAATATTGCATGCTGCCGTCACATTTGCTAACGGTTGCTCCCTGTCAACCACCTGGGAGCTCCGGATGCTTCTCCTTCATGCTGGCGGGCTTGCCATGGTGGATCCAGCTGTGCTACGCGGGTTTTTTTCTTTTTTCGTTGCGAGCAGCACTGTTTACCCGCTCTAGAATATTAATGCTAATGGAAACGAATCGTGTTTCAGTCAGTGATATTAAACTTATGCACAGATGGTTGCGCGCATTTAAAACTTCTTTGTTCATATCGATATCGCGGAGGTGTGAAAAGTGTGCAAGCAATGGGCTAAATTGTTTGTTTAATCTGTTATTAGCTGGGTGTGTGGGAAACACTTTATTTAATGGAAAGATTATTCACACGTTTTTTTTCCGAGCCATAAGCAGATTAGTGGCGATGCCGGTAGGTTTTGATAATTTTATTTTCGATGAGGTATCACTTCCTTAACTCGAGCCCAAGAAACGCCAGCAAACTATGACGTAATGCCGATATTAATCTCGTGCAAATCACCAGCGGACAATCCTTCCCATTCAGCCCAGGCTGCACAGTCCGATACCTTTTAACGAACCGATGAAGCAATTTATTTTCTGTCCTTTCGGCCGCTCATCGTCTCCACTCCGTTCGGCCTCGGAGAAGATGTTTCAACTCACAGTAGCGGACGATTTTGCAGGCTCAAATTGAATTTTATTTTAATTAAAATCTCAGACAACAGCCAATTAAAATTCAATTATTTCTGAAAGATAGGATTTTGTGAATACTTCTCGTCTCGCTCGTTTCAGCGTGCCGTCCCTCACCGGCGCGATAATCGAAAGGTGTGTCGAATGCAGCAGCATCAGCAGCAGCTGCAGAAGCGAGCAGCTTCGGTCGAAGTGGTTCCACTCGCTTTGATAGTTACCCTCTCTACCTTGCGTTCCCGGTATGTGGGCTATCTCGGGCACATTTCCGTCCACATTTGCTGCATGTCACACCGGCTGCAATGAGCCTCATTCCGGCGCTGGAAAAGGGATCTTTTTCGTCCTCTCTGCCAAACTGCCTGACCTTCAATTCTATCCCATTTCAATCTTGACCAGATACGTAGGCTGCCCGGGAAACCATCAGCCAGACCCGTTTCAGATTATTGCCACCGCTTTCGAGTGTCACAAAGCTTTCAAATTGCTCCGCATTCCGTGTTCTCGTCCTGCAGCGAAACTCGAGGCGCTGATTTCTTTCGCCTCTCGTCGGGCCTATCGTTCGGTAGCTTACAATTTCGGTCCCGCGACAGGCTCGTGAAGGGCGGCCGTATAGGGGGCCAAGAGAAACCCACAGGATACTCCCATTTTCCGGTGCTCTTAAAATGAAAATTAAATTTATTTTAGGTTTCCATTTTCTGTGCGCCCTACGACGAGGGAGAATGTGCGAACGAAACAAAACACAAAAAAACTTACACCCCAACATTTCTACCACATGAGACCCAGGATGAGCAGTTCTCGGCTTTTTATTGAAACTGGCCTGCAAGTCGTTCGCCGTCGGTACGGCCACCAGAACAGACACCAACGGAGGGCAAATGAATTCTCATCATCGCCCAAGCGGAATAGTCCCTTGGTTTTTTTTTCGTTGTTGCAGCCGGAAAAGATAGCACCGTGTTCAACGTTCACGGTTTCGACCGCAAGAGTGTGAACCCCGTTGGAGAAATTCAAGTGAGCTTTCAGTTACCATCGATTTGGGAAAAAGAACGCTTGCCACTGGCTCGGCAAAAATGATTGCTTTGGCTGACAGGAAATTGTTGAGAATATAGAAAATGGAAATAAAAAACGATTTAAATTGCACTATTCAGGTGAAGTGCTCCAGTCACCAGTTGAATTAGAATTTAATGACAAAAATATTCATCAGTGATAAGAGGGAACGAAGGCGTCTCTTCAGTTTCGTATGTCTTCTAATAGATTTAATCAAATTATATCTAACAATTTGTCATCTAAATCGAAAGTATTTTCTCAAGCCGAGCCAAGAACTAGCACAAGCCGTATAAAGAGTTGTGGCAACTGACTGACTGACTGACTAAGTAATGACACCTTGAAAGAGAGCTCGCAGCATCGCAAGTGTCTTGCAAACATAACACAAACATTGAGAAACACAAATTTAAGAAAAATCATCGCAAACATCATTCCAACACTCATCCCAAAGCATGTTACCCAGTTCCATCCATTGTACTTAGTACAAAGTTAATTATATGTCTCAACTATTTTTGTCTTCATTTGCGAACGCCCGTGGAATCACGTTCTGCAACAAGTTTCACACGGTTCCATACCGACATGAGCAGCATATTCTGTTCGAGCCATTAGCCATTCTCAGACAGCTTCAGAAACTTTCGATGTCGGGCCGTTTGACGTGCCGGCATCATACACACCCACACACTCGTGCCATCCGCTTGCTCAGGTGTGCTGATCCTCAGGGCCGGGAGACCCACGGCAACACCTTTTCCCGTAGCCTGTGTTGATTGGATAACTCAATTTAGCGTAGAGGTAAAATTTTGCTCGTCTTAAAATGTTCAATTTACCGTGTGCCCGCTGCTCCGGTGCTCGCGAAAACCTTAGAGCGAATCGGCTTCTGATGCATTTCGCATCCTTTCGCATCCGATACTGGTCGGTGCCTGAGTGAGGACTAAGTTTCTGCCTCGCTGAACCGTGCATACGAGCGGGCCGTGTGTTTTCGAGGCTTATTTCAGCCTGGTGAGACAACGAAAAGCATTTCCTGCCCCAACGCGCTATCTCTCTCACACACGCACTCAGACTGTCTCTTCCGGCCACTCCACGGGAGAACCCGCTAAAACCTATACCCACACGGTAGTGACGTGGGAGATGAAATCCATAATTTATGCTTTCATTACCCCATAACTAATGCAAATCCCGTGTAACGATGAGAACGAACTCGGGAGTATCTTTAACTGTATTTGCTCCATATTTTAGCACGTAATAAGTTTGCCGTTTCATGGGCTCAGCGATTTTCCCGGCCGCCCTCCGGCAGAACGAACAGGCCAAGTGCTTTCAGCGATGTATCGGATAGCTTTTTTCCGCGCTATTTCAGCAACCACCATCATTGTAGGAGCGAATGAAGAAGAGCAGCGTTCGGAATTCGAACATTCGAGCAGAACTCACCTTCAAGCCAGACCGTAGCCAACAGCATGCCGGCTACGTGGGGCTGCCGGGACAGAGCTCTACCATTCCAGTGTGTTTGTGGTACCGTTTTCGAATAATCCCGCGGTTTTCATGCATGCATTACGGCCGAACGCCAACTGGAGACTGCACTGACGCGCCCTGCTCCAGGCGCTATAATAGTTCGTGCTGTTCGTGAGTAACCTTTCCCGGGCACGTGATTGACGAACTTTTCTGCTTCTTCTGCTTCTGCTTCTCCGTGCTGTGGCACCGTTCACGTTTCTATTCGATGTATCCCTGTGCCGAAACCTCTGCAAAACTCATCCAAATGAACAAGTTTAGTAACTGATAGCGGGCTAACTTTCTTCTCCAGTGCCTGGGGCCTTTTCAGTAGCTGGCTTGCAGCGTCGAAGTGGCGAATCGCACCGGCCTCACCACATCCATCATTGGCACTTTTCATCGGTAAAAATAGAAAACTTTGCGCCCTTACCTCCGTCCCTTCTTTGAACATTTCGAGGTCGGGAGTGTTCGCTGCACACGTGGAGGAGATGGAGGCGCCTGGTGGTTTGTACTTTTAAGTGGTTAATGCTTGTTCAAAGGATACTACGAAAATACATAATATAAGCGTCCGTTTCATCAGAATTATAAAAAATACTTTGCAAACTATCGTCATGAATTATTTAATTGTTTTCTAACCAGCCGTATCTTGCTTGGCACTAAATTGGAAAAAGAAACTGACTGCTCTTAATTTGGCTAACCTGATAACAGGTTCAACCTAACCGTTCGCTCGGTACAACAGATTGACTGCCTTCGCTCACTTACCCAAACTCCTTCCCCCTCCCTACTCTAAGATGCCAGCAGTGCAATTCAATTTGAAAAGCAAGATAAAACAATTTCTCCAGTGAAGTTGAACTTTTCATCTTCAATTGGACCTCCGGACGACCAACGGAGAGAAAGGTACGGCGTACTTCTCTACCGAGATGCTTACTGCTTTCACCGCCAGCAATTGAGCTTGACACGGGTGCAAAAGGACACAATAATTCTAGCAAATATCGTCCCGTAATGAACCCAATTCTAAATTGCATTACTCCTGCGCAAGCAGCGTCGGAAAACCCGGAGCATCCTGTGCGAGCGCACACAATTTACTGTCGTACAGCCGGCCTCACCCGGGCGCATTCAGCATATCAAAGATGAGAAGTTTTTAACAAATTAATTCCATTAGCCTCAAGTGACGCAGCTGTGACGCTGATGAACCAAATTGGGACGTGTGATTCCACTGCTGTTGCTGCTGGATACGTTGGAAAAGGAGCAAAATCACTTCACATCGGGCGACTCGGTCGCATTGTGTCCCTGCTGGTGTTGGATCGTTCTGCATGCGTAAGGTTGTCTAGAAATTTGAAGATTTGTTTATCTTCCTTTTTGTGTTGTTTGCTGCACGAGCAATGTTCAACATATGAACCGAATTGACGTTGCGTAGCGATGCAACGCAATCAAAGCATTTGTTCGAAATTAAATGGACAATACACAGAGTTGACCTTCGATAAGACTAACCAATCGCTATTAATGAGATCAGATAAGATTGTTTTAGTGAGGCAGTCAATATACAGCAATGCATAGCTACAAACAGACCATTCTCTTCCAAAGCAGTTTGCTATCGAAATTATTTCTACTGCCATGTCCTTTGTCTATCAGAAGAATGCTGCAGCATTTAAAAACTTCTTGCCATAGGACTCAACTGCCAAAAGAATATAAAAGAAAATTTCTACCATTTTGATCGCACGAAATTTGTGCCCGAAACAAATAAAAATTCTTCGCTTTCTTCAGAGCCCAAAGAAAACAAAAACTCGTAACAGATCTCCTTCCTGTGAGAAGTTAGCTCTTGCTGATATAACATCCTTTACTTGCAACATCTATTGCACACAAAAAAGAACACATCCAACGAAATTTGCTTCATAACTGGTTTGAGATCGGAAACGACCTTTTGACACGGCAAACTTCCCAGACAGTGCTTTGCCCCGACGGGGTTAACCAACTGCAAACAAAACGACATACGGCAGGCTGGAAAAAATAGCAAACATGAGCCTGCCAAATGGTGGGATTACGACTGGAAACTCACACCACCAGCGTGTATCCGTGCAGATCCGAGATAGGCTACACCATCGCTGACACCACAATGCTTCACGTTCCAAACAAAATGGATTGCTTATAGCCAAAGAAAGAGGGATTTCTTTTCTGCCTGCCAAAACATTTGTGCCGATGATTAATGCAGCTTCCGCGGAAGATTTGGTTCATTCGCTACATGATGAGCGGTAGATTCACAGAGCGTATCAATGTACTTTTGCTTAAGTTGCTAATATTTTGTAAGGTTGATGAAATTTTTACTAAATAAGCAGGAACTATCTAAACAAGGAATGAAAATTGAGCCTTGGACTTCAAGGACATCTCTAAGAGATAATTGTTTAGCCATATATCCTCGATGACAAACATTTTATGTTAATCCAAGACCAGAAATACAAATTAAAAAGAAAAAAACTAAAACAATTCTTCAACAGTTCTTCAAAAGTGTTCGAAAAACCCAGCTATCTCTCCACTTCAAAATCTCCATAAAGCAATAGACACGCATTTTACCAATATTGGAAACTTGCTTATCGATATATCGAATCCAGCCTGCCTTGCCTTTATCCACTAGCTAAATGAAGCACAGCAAAACCGAATCCTTACATTATTATGCATTGCGGACACCCTATCGAGTGGAATTAGTTGGATGGGTTTTTCCTATCAAACGAACGCCTCCATTCTGGCTGCTGCTGCTTCTGGTGACATTGGTTGGTTACTCACTATCTGAACTGATGCTGAAACCGTGGCCAGAAGCTTTCGAAAAATCTTGAGCCAGCAGATCAGAAACCGAGGCCAGCAGCGCTAGGATTAACGTTAATTTGTATCTGATTTTTTTTTTCTTCTCCAGCCTCTACTGTCCTTCCAAGAGTTTGCTTCGTTCTAAATTAGGCAAACCCACTCCAACGAGCGAGTGACTCTTCCGGCCGCTGATTCTTCGAACGCGATGCCTATTATGTCGGCATAGCAGTGTTCAGGCTCGTGTTCGATTGCAGCATCGCAAAGAAGGGAAAAATACATTCAAAATGGAAATGCAAAGAATACGGAAAAATCCACACCGTGAACACCGTACGCACAATCAGCTTCATCCGCCCGGTCTGCGTCAAGTATCGCTTGTTCCTAATCCCATCGAGCAGCCCCGAGTGAGAGACAAAGTAATCCTCTCGGAACGCCATACACGCGCCCAAATGATAAGCTGCCTTGGCTCATGCCTACACGGCTGCGGTAAACAAAATCAACCATGTGGCGCTGCGGAAGAATTAGTGCGAAAAAGGCAACACGAGATCGTAGCCGAACTTTTCATCCAGTTTCGCGTTACTTACACTTTTACGCCGGCGGGTATTTCGTGAGTGATTAAGGAATTTTCACTCCAACCTCGACAACAGCGTTTCGACGTGGCGTACGAATCGTTCATCGTGAGGCAACAGCAGCAAGTAGCAGCAACAAAAAAACGGGTTTTGTGGATATTTTATTATGAATTTTGTTCACCTTTTGAAAGCCTCCCGAACCCCATTTGGACCCCGCTCGAGGAGCTGCTTTTTCCCCGTCTCATCTTTATCATCAGGCTTCGCCTCGTCCGGATGGAATAATCACCGAGGGTATTCGATTTGAAGAATCACGTCTTTTCTGTAGCACGATGATCCCTTTCGGTCAGCCTTTGAGGCAGCAGAAACACTTTGAAGAAGATTCGGTTAGAGAGGAATGCCATCGTGGAATATTTTTACTTCCCGTGCTCAATCCCTAGCCCCCCCCCCCCCTTCCCATGCCAAGGATAAAAGCTCCTCACCGTAAGGCTCCAAAAGAAACCCCTTCAAAAAGAAAGCGAAAGAAAACGAAAATATGTGAATTTTGAATAAGGTATAAGTGTTACCTTGGGATTTATCTACACCCTTCGGGGGAAGAATGGGGTAGCCATCGAGGGGAAAGCCCTTTCTACGGGAGGAAAAAAGCCGAAAAGAGTAAGCAGCACTCGTGGTCTCCTTTTATCAGTTCCAAGCCTCCAGGAACCGTTACAACGCAACGCTCAGTTCTTCTCGGACACTGGGACGAACCACCTGGAGGACAAAAACAGGACATACACTTATCCTGAATCGTGGAAGGCAGAAATATGAAAGGTAACGAACCGACGTAAATCGATTGAGTTTCGTTTTTTTTTGCTCTATTGTGTCCCGCTCGGTTATTGCATGACCAATTGGGTCGATTCCTGTGTCTCCCTCCTGGCAGAATGTCACCAATTTCGTTCCATACCCAACCTTCTCCTTCTCGTGGGATTTGCCTGTCTCCGGGCCCGGGTCGATGCTTGTTCACATTCGATCGAGAACCGGGGCGAGATCAATCGATGCTTACGGTCCGGCTCGTTCTCGCAGATGCGAGGAGGGGAAAACCTTTGAGAATTTGTTTACACAAAACTCAAACGCCTTCAACGGGGGACGGGAATGTTTTATTTTCCGTCCCCATCCTAGTTCCCACACTATTACCATTAGTTTCGGCCATACGGACACACATTCTTTTGACCGTCGGGCCCGGTGTCCGGTATCCTCCTCGAGAGGGCCCAAAAAGGGCTTTCTTAAGGCGAATTTTGTCCACCCCCGGTGATGATTTGTAAATATTGAACAATTTGCGTGCCGTTATTATCGAATCTCAAACCCTCGGCGTTCGGTTCGGTCCGGTTTTAGGTGGTAATTTGTCTTCGACAGCAAACAAAAACACTTGCCGGCGCAGAAGGGTTTTGGACAGCAAAATAGATTCAATTTATCGTCCCATAATGATTTGACACATTTTTCATATTTTTTTCCTCGGTACGCCGCTGGGCGAGGGTTGAGAGAGCATTCGAAGAGGAGCTGTACGTTTGATTTATAAGAGTTTCCAGAGGGATTGCATAATTGCCGAACAACAGCTTCGCCGCTTCATGTTGGCCCGTAAACATATCGCTCGCACCTGCTGGAACCGATCCCTTCGAGAAACGATCAATTTTAGCAACAAATAACATCCATTTTGTCTGTGTCATCCTTCTCTATTCTTCTGAAATGTAATTTCACGCACATTACAAACCAATTAGATCACAATTTTATCTGCCCCCTGCTCGTGTCGAATCCGTGCCCGCCGTTACGTTTGCAATCGGAAATATAGCGCAATAAAAACTCCCCAGAACAGAACCGTAGCTAAACAGCTATTCAACAATCATCCTCCAACGCCAAACGCTCAACTGCTCACGTTCGAAAAGTTCAAAAGTCTCTCCCCGCAGAGCCGGGAAGCAGCAGCGGAACACCAACCGGGGAGCAAATATATTCGCGCGCGCACTCTTCAATTTATCATCGCTATCACGCAATTATCGTAAATCAGCACCAATCAGCCAGGCAGCTAGCGGCACCCCGAAAATCCTTACCTCATACTGCCCATAAATCATTCCGAAATCGCACCGCCTTTTTGGAGCTGGCTTTTTTCTTCTTCTTTTTGTTGCGCAAATATCTCCCTAATCGTACGAACAGAAAGTCAAACCAATCGAAAGATTCCATCCCTAGAACAAGCGATCTTTCAGTGCGGTAAATCCGAGGCAGTTCAACAAAACGCACAATAACACACGTAGGTTCCAGCCCGTCGTTCTATGTATCTGCGCTGTAGTTTTTGCGTTCTTGCCACTCTCGAACAAGAAAGCTCCATTTCGGGTTTACACCTGGCAAGACCGGATGGGTGTTAATGCGTCCGTTTTCGTTGGAAGAACAAAAAAGTAACCACGCACCTTTTCCCTTCGGACGCCATCGATGGATTTTTCCCGCGCCACAAAAAAAAACAGACTTTCACCTTCAGCGAGTGAGTTGCCCTGCAGCATATAAGCTCGGGCAGAGATAAAGTAAGCGCGCTCGCTTCTCCTTTACACCGGTCGATTTTCTGCAATCTGATCGAGTGACGGAGAACAACACCCAACTGGCACTGTTTCTCTCTCTCTCTCTCTCTCTCTCTCTCTCTCTCTCTCTCTCTCTCTCTCTCTCTCTCTCTCTCTCTCTCTCTCTCTCTCTCTCTCTCTCTCTCTCTCTCTCTCTCTGACAAACATATACACACACTTATTCAAATTGCCCCCGGAGCTAAATAATACGACTGCGATACACAAACGTGCCCACCGTTGGTTGGCGTAAAGAGAGCGAAACAGAGCGCAGACACACAAAAAAGCACAGCACGTTAAAAGAAAACTAATCGTTAGCTTGAAAAGCACGTACAAGATATTCAAATAAAATATTCCTCCAGGGTGCCGGAACCTGACGATAACCGAAACCATCTTTTCGCCAGGTTTTTTTTTCTTCTCTTGTTCGTAGCGAAAACAGCAGTCAGGCGAAATAAAAAAGCACACGGTAAGGAATTTAAATCTCCATCCTTTTCGCAGCGTCTGGGAGGGGGTTTGCGGTTGCGCGTGGGGGGGAAGGAATTTCCAAAAGCGCTCCGAGCCAAGCATTCAGGCTCGGTCTCGCTTATTGCCCGGCGTAAGTTCGTTTGTGCCCTTCCGCCATTCCGATCGCGGTCGAGTGAAAGTGATACCCGTGTGCGTTTTGCCCCTCCCATCATCTGGTGCATTCAGTTCCACGCTTTCCACGCGAGGGCTTTTCTTTATCGCTTCGCCACCTTGCTGGCCGCCAAATGGCGGAGCCGAGTCCGACTGCCTCCTCGGAGCCGTTTCGGTCAAGATGGTTTTGTTCTTTAACTATTTCGTTCCTTCCCACTCCCAAGGGAAAAGAAACACTCGTAGCAAAATCTCAATCCTCCTGTGGGCATACTGGAGGGGGCTGGAAATATGGCGGCACTCGGTTCGCCGAGGGCGAGAGACACGGGTTGGATATGCCATTAAAATTAAAAAGCTGTTAGCCTAATCCCGAAAACCCATCTTGACACGATCGCCGTTTCTAGCCTGAGGTTGAGTATTGTGATTAGAATTCTCGAGGGGCTGCAAACAGTCCGCTATTGCGTTGGGATGGGAATGTAATAATACCATAGGATAATAATCCACAGGGAATCAAACCGTGGTCATAATAAGAAATTTGAAGTTGCTTTAACGAAATAAATGTGTTTGATACTATTTTCTAGGAATATTCAACGATCCTATGTCCAGTTTTGTATTCTACTTCGAAATGTTACAATCCATAAGCTATAAATGAAGAACTTCATACATTTTTGGAACATCGATGAAGGGGAAGGAATAATCTTACAGCATTGCTCAGGTTCACTTCAATTCATTCCTTTCAATGCTTGAATTTCGAACAAATAATGTGAAAATAAGATGTAAGTTTCCAACAAAAATACGTTAAAAACATAACTTTACAAGAACTAACTGTATCAGGCTACCTACTATCGAACAACCTTCTTGCAACCCGACCAGGAACAATCTCAAAACAGAAATTAGCAAGTGTTGATTTCAATCTCACATCTCACGCCCCAATTAATAGTTTCACGTTTTGCATCCCGAAGCACTAACTTTCCCGCTGCCATGTTTAATATGGATGAGAGCTGAAGCTTTACCCGTAAACCGTTACCGTCTTCGCGCTCTGGGCTGTTCGAATGCAAGAAATCGAACATCAAGCAGCCACTTCATCGGCACAATTTCGCCCGTACAGCCATTTCAGCGGCTCCAGCGAACGCAACAAGACTCTCGAGCACCTCCCCCGTCTAGTGCACGTTTATGAATAGGATCAAAATTTATTGCCGCTATCATCCGCCGCTAATGTTGACGCCTCCTTCACGTCGCCGGTTGCCCGCTGCGGAGTCGTCGATCGATTTCCGTGCCAAGCTGGCGCCACTCGTCTTCGTCATGGTGCTGGAAAATTCATAATTTTACGGCTTTTTCACACTAGTACGCACTCGCTTTCGTGATTTCCCGTCCGTGGGAGATGGTTTTCGGTTCAAGATTAGTTGAAGATGGCAGCCGCTTCACCACTTGAAGACGTGCTGGAAAACATTGCATTTTGAATACAAACTCACCAGCAGCGAAAGGCTGCCGTCTGGCCTCTCTCTCTGTATCTCTCTCTCTCTCTCTCTCTCTCTCTTTCTCTCTCGGTCTTCAAACAGGGCAATAGAGCGTCTAAGACAGTATAACGACGAATCGATGAATACTTTACATAATTACAACCGAAAGCTTGCTCTCTCTTCGTCTTTCATGATTTGAAGAGTCAGAACCGTCCAGAGCGGCATAATTTCCGGCACATCCTTCGGCGTCGCGATTGAAGCTTAACCGCCGCCGCCAACCCTGCGTCATCTCAGTCCCATTTCGTGGACGGTTCGAAGCGAACCCAGGGACGTGGAATATTGGTTGCGAAACTAATTGGCGAAATTAAATTCCTCGCCTAATTAACTTCTCAAGTGTGCACAGTCGAAATTGTGTGTTTATAGCAACGATCCTTCGTCGCGAAATGGTTTTTGGTGAGGCAACTTGCCACCAGCCACCAGCCGCCCACGCTGCATCGAGCCTGGCAAGCACCTCAAGTGTTTCAATTAAAGGTCCCAAAGCACGAAAGCCTCCGCAGCCGGAGCCGGCCCTGAAGCCGACGGTACTCACGCTCTCGAATGTGCCGCTCGGCGTCGAGAGGGAGTTTAATATTTTCAAGACCGACTCGGTCACAATCAGCAGACACGAAGTTTCGGCCGTCTTTCGTGGAAATGGTCAATCATGCTTATTTAAAATTTCACATCTCTCCACCCGGCAACGCACCGACAGCCAAATGGTCGGGTGCTGCATGTGGCTTTTGTTTAAACATCACATTCAAGAAAGCGTGTCGTCCCTGTACCGGGTGGCCCGGGGAAAAATCAAATCATCCAAATTCGACTCGAACGACGAACAGACGTCGACAAACATCGCATGGCTTCGCAGGAAAACTTGTTTCATTAATTATTTTTGGGGAAATAAGGGACCATGTCGAACGCTGCTGCTAATTTCGATATGCAGCGCGTTCCACTTGAAATGAAAACTTCTAAAACTACAACGGAATTCGTTGCCGAATAGAGAGAAAGAAGTAACGTCATTATGAAATAAAATGACATATTTTCTCCTTATTGGATTTAACGAAATGTCTTTTGGCTATCCTAGATATAAATACGCATAACGATAACGACGAAAATGAATTGTGCTACATAAGCGGAACATTATATTACGCATATCGTTTAAACATACTGTATCGGTTAAAAAAGGCAGCCAATCTATGAAAGTGGCTGATTGTGGATCTTTTACAAACATAAAAGAATTTGCTCCTGATGTTTTTGCAAACCTACGACCGGAAGTAGACTGTAGAAACCGTATCATTAATTGAGCAAATAAACCAGTTCCAATAACGACACAAGAGCAGCGGGCGAACAAATAAAAATAAACGTCAGTTGGAGAACGAACGATTCCGTCTTCATAATCCAATATTTGCGTTTTTCCAGCGATTGAGTCAAAAACTGCCTCCTCGGTTGATGCCATTCCGTTGAAAATCAACCCGTTACCCCGGGTTGGCCCCCGCCTGTAATGAACTAAACGACCGTGCAACATCAAACGTCAAACCAACAATAGCCGCTTACGTTCGACCGCTCGTTCCGACACCGTATCGGAACCGCTGCGCCCTGGGGGGGTTTGCCGCGGCTAATCTGCTCGCCTTAAGTATCATCGGACGGCCACGAACGCATTAGATACCCGAAAACACGAAAAACACGCAACAAATTCCTTCTTCTAATGATATCAAAGGTCCTGCTCCGTGCCGCCCAGCTCGTCCGAGCCGCACGTTCGGCTGTTTATGGCATAATAAATTTTAATCGCATTAAAGTCATTCCCTCCCGCCTCGTTCCGACCAGGTCCTTTGGCCTGTTCGTTGCGCTCGGAGCCAATTTTGCCATGCAACTCTTGGTGGGTAGGACACAAACAAAAAAAGTTTATAGCTGATCCGTTTTTCCTTCTGTCTGTGCCTTCTTGGGGCTCACATGAAAAGTTCCACACGGCTCCAGAGGGTCGGTGAAATAAAACAAATGGTACTTCCATCAATTGAACATGTTCAGTTGGCAGGGTGGATAGGTGTAATGCAACCGGTGGCTAAGCGACGGAGCAGGAAAGAGCCACGGAGCACCTCGCACCATTAATACCAATGAGCGCAGGCACTAACAGCAACACCGTCAAGTACATTCGAGGCCGAACGTCCATTTGCAGCGTTACGAACAAAAAAAACACACCCCGTAAAACAAGAGCAAACACAAAGCAATCCATGTTACAATTTCCAGCTGGCTGGACGCAGGGTTCGTGTTTCTGAGGCGATTGATTTTTATCGGTTTTTCCTGTTGTGTACGTATTTCTTAAATCTTTTCCCGACACGTCTCCACGCCCTGCACCGCTGCTCCATTCGTGTTTGCGGTCGACGTGGTACGTGGTGGGTGAAATCTGTATTTTTTCCTCGTAGTCCCAGGGAAAAGTCTCCTCTTGAAGGTGCTTGATTTTCTGTTTTTTTTGTATTTATTTTGTGCCTTCGTCGGTGAAAGCAACTCCATAATATAGATTACCGAAGGGATCTCTGAACTTTACTCCTAATTTAATTATATCGTCCGGTCGCTTGGATCCCCGGGATCCCTTACCGGCTAAGGTATTTATGCGACCGCAATCCGAAAGGGTGGAGAGAGTGAAAAGAATTCGATCCAGATAACGATAACGTCATGTGTGTGTGTGTGTTTGTGACCAAGCGATCCTTTCCCGGCAACGGTTGATTGGTCAGGCACCGATGTAAACGACACTCGAAGCAACGATATCTAATTCGTTCGCCTGCCTACCAAAACGAGACCGGTTGGTCAGCATCCGTTAAAGTGAAAGATAATCATGTAGAAATTTAATTAATTTAAGTGTCCGGAAAGGTTTCGTAAAAGTGATAGCTCAATTTATTGCCAAACATTTCGATCACTTTGGGCAAAGGACTCTCCATCCCTCTCATTCCCACACGCTTTGGCGTACAGTGAGCTCTCACAAATCTCGTCTCACACTGCCCGCGCTGCTTGAGATGTAATAAAAAACGACAAACCAGACCGCAGAAAAAGATTATTGCACCGTTGTACCAGCAGCCAAGGTTGCAAAGCAACAGATCTCGCGAATTTATTTCCCACGGCCCTTGCTTTGCGCGTTTATTTCAATTGCAAAAAAAAAAACAGAACAAAATGAGACTGGTGATCGGTTTTCTGATTTTACTGCTTCGTTTCCCCCCAAGAATTATGTTTTTGCGTGCTTTTGCTGATATCTGATCTTCTATCGGAACGTGGCCCACAACTGCTTCAATCTATTTCTCACTTGAGCGATAATTACTTGCACGAAGATTAGTCTATTAAACCAAGCGCACAGAAAAACAACGCAATTCTTGGGTGGGAGACGGTCTAGCAATCCCGAAAGCAACATCATAATTAATTAATTTGTTTTTAAGTCATGCCGCTGTGCCGCTCGAGTGGTTGTATAAACGAAGAAACGGAAGTATGCGCTGCCGTCGATAGCAATCAGCACGAACATCAACACAAATTTATTGCTTCCATGAGATCAGATAACGTCAACGGCAACACCACACTATTTCCACAAATTAAGATCGAGTCATATTATTCGTTGCTATGTCGGAACAAATGTGTTTGAGTCTAAAATGCTAATAAACTTTTCGAACTGTTAAAAAAGAACAATATGTTTAAAAAAACCTTGTGTAATGAAAAAAAATAAACTAACTCATAAACAAAACATAAATAATTCCCAACGAATTTTTCAAAAGATTACAGACATTTTGACATTGATAGTCACATGAAATTTATCATGCACAATTATCACAACTGCTTATCAAACCTACCGGCGTGTTTACTTTGGATCATTTACTGAAAGCTCATCAATTAAAAATGTCTGAAGTTTGTAAACAACTCCAGCTTCATTATTAAGCATCCCACGCACTCACACATGCCCGCTCCGTATCAATCAATATGTTTACTCATTATGAACTTTTCACATCCCCGATGCGCACAATGCGCGACCCGTTTCCAAAGTCACCACGCTGATTATTTTGCTCCATAAGCCCGACTGCTTTGACGATACGGACAAAAAAACGGAATGAAGTGAAAATGAGAAAAAAGCAAAAACACATTTTTAATACCTTTTAATTTATTTTCTGACGTTAACACCGGTTCCTGTCAATTACCTTGTCACGGTTGTCAACGGCCACCGGAGCTCTCCCGTCGCCCTCTCCCATTGTCCATCGATGATGGGGCTTTTTTCCACCTTTGTGGATCCATGGCATGCTCCGATTCCGCAACCTATCTTCATTTCGTTCTTTCCTCGTGTTGTCTATTCCGCCAGAGTCCGCCATGGACGGGCAAAGCTTACCACCTCAAAGAAGCCATCCGTCCTGCTCGTCTCGTTCCTGAGACGGTGGATGAATTTTGCAAACAATAGCATTACGCTGTAGCTGTGAGGGAAAATATTGTCATAAAGCATATTAAATTACCGAGCGAAAGAACCGCCGGTGCTGGTTTGTTAAAAAATGTTTTCCATTCTCGCCGCACCTTAACCTTAACATCCGGAGTGAGCGAACCAGAACCGGAGCAGGAATGTTCATCACTTCAACACGTAAGTGTCGAGTCGGTGGTCGAAAGGGTAGGGAACGGGAGCAGCCTCGCCCAGTAATCGAATCGAACCGCAAAAGCGATCCTAACAGCAAGGAGCAAGGAGCTACCAGGATTATCCCGCGTTCTGCTGGCGGGGGAATACTGAAAGAACACATAAAGAAACTCCAGCCAATGGATGATGAATGAGGAGGGCGAAAAAAAAAGATTCTCCTGCTAAAGCTGCATGATCAACCGGACTAGGTCTGTGCGCGGAGCGCTGGTGACGAGCACACGGCACACGGCAGAAAGTGAGCTTTTTCGCATAATCAGAAAGGATAATGAAGATCTGCCCAAAGAAAACAACCCATTAAATGGAGACGGTGCGTGCTGGCGCTTGCGAGCGTCCGGCGTCGACGTACGATTGAACGAAAGGACGAAAAGCGCCCGAAACTCTCCGGAAGTCGTGGTCATATTGGAATGGACTAACCAAAGACGGTGGGAGGAACAATTTGGCGGTAGGTAGGAGACCTTGAGGTTGGCCAGGAATTTTCGGTCGAGAATTATTTTACTCATTCTACCCATCCAGTTAAGTGTGGGTTGCACACAACGAGGCGAGTTCACATCAAATGTAAAATCGCAAAAAATACGAATAAAACCTTTATCAGTTAATTCCAAATTTTATATCCTACGTCCAATGTATTGAGGAACACAAAGTAATTGAAATAAAAAAATGTAACTGTCACACTTACCTACGCAACAGATATCATTTTCTCACATCTTCTAATGAGTCAAACAGGTCGTTTATAAAACACTTGCTGCGTATGGTGGATTTATTTCCGAAACATAAATAACTTTCGACGTTCCGTGTGCAAACCTTACTTATCGCTTCTCTCTTCATTCACGTTGTTCAGCCGGCCGTACGATAAAGATTTACCCGTGAACGAGCACGCTTAGGCTAGCGTAACCACAAACGCCTGGCGAGTTCTTCCGCTCGCAAACACTACAAGCCTGCAAATGAGTGTTCGCCACCAATGTCGCTGGAGCTGGAACGAAACCCAATCCACCACGCCTCCAACCAGACCGAGTCAAACGGAGCGGAATGAACGTTGCTTTGGCCGAGCAGCGGAAGCGGAAGTGCCCCCAGCAGCCCAGCCCGGTGTCTGCGATGGCGGTCTGCGGATGATACGGCTGTCATGTCGACTAAATGAATTTTGACACTAATGTTTCCCTTTTGTGAAACAACGTCCGGTTCGGTTTCGTTGCGACCGGGCCGGCCTTGAAACGGGAGTTTAGTTCCCGTTGCGATGAGATGAACTTTCTCAGGGCCGACGGCATGCACCGCCGGAAGGATGGAATGAAATGGATTAAAATCATCATCATTCGCCGCCACAGCACGCGATCGACCGTTTTCCATACAATAATTATGCCTCCACTAAGGGTATCCAATCGATATGGAAGGTGTCGGATGAATTTCCCCATCCAAGCTAGAAAATCGACCCGCGCAATCCCACCGAGGAAGCAGATAAAATTATCATCCTTGATTATTGTTGGGGATGATAATATTTATCAAAAACACGGAGTCATCTGCGCGAACTCCACAAGGGTTCGGCTCTGTCCACCGGCAAACTATGTTTTGCACCCTCAAAACATTCCCATTCGGAAATGTTTTCACTCACTTTAATATTCACGAGCAAAGTTTGCGGCTAGCGCCAAACACCACCACCGGGCAGGTTGGCTCCGTTTCACACGGACTCATCTGTTCGAAATATGCAAAAGCAGCTCCAGCTCCAGGACGTCCTGACCTGACCGCGTACCGCCCACACCGGCCCGAACCAACTGTCCCGGAAGTGGACACCTTGGTTTTGGGGGTGCGAGAATCTCATTAAAAATTCATCACTTGTCTTATTAGCGTGTGGCGCGGTGCGTTGGTTAGCGCCATTAGTTTGCCCTGCTGTCGTCAAATCAAATTTCGTTGTATTTAATTATGACCCGAGCGTGTGACGCACCCTCCTGCGTTATCTCGTCGCCCGCCTGAGGAGTAGTGACAGCCGGACGGGGCCGGACGAAAGCGAAAAAGAAACGCAATCCTTCCCGACAACTTACTTCCAAGCCGGCGGAATGGGCAACCTGAACGACAGCCATATCATTACCACCACCACCGTGGGTAGCATTGGGAGCATTGGGAAACTGACCTATTTTGGGGCTAGCGCTTTCTATTTCCCCTCCTTCCGGGAACGACACCTCAACTGGGGACATTATTTTCGACCCGTTGACATTGATTAGCCGGGTAATTTTATTTACTGAGTGTTCCTTCACTTCATCACTTAGTACATGTTTCACACAAACACCGAAAACAAGTCCGATTTGGGCGTAATTCTTGTACTTGATTGTTACTGAATTATGCCCGAGCCTACAAGTTCGTCCCAGATGATTACGTATCGATTCGACGTGCGTAAGAGGATCAATTTCATTCACCTAAACGTGGCAACGTGAATGTGACATGCAAACTAAACTAATATCACTAATGCAACTGAGTAGAATATACAAAACCGAGTGAAGTTAAAACCTTATAAAATTATACAAAACAAAAACTGTTTCTATCTGTTCCAATACCGATTTCAAATAATATTGAGTAAACCATGGTTTAGTCTAATATCAAAACATTTTCAAGCGGAACGCGTTATTTGGAATCAACCTCTTTTTTGCAGCATTCTAAAATGTTTATGAACATTCACATCGAAATCCACTGGCAACGCTTTACCCAGAATATGTATCTACACCAGTCTAACAAAAAATCAGAAGAGCATTGCAACATCATAATCGCACAGATTTTTTGTCGTATTACGTTTCTGGCGGAGTAAAAACACAACATTTGCGAAACCAACTAACCTACATTTTTATACGCGTATTGGCTGAAACTCGAGACGCACGAGATACTTTTTTGTTTCAACAGCAATTGATTCAAGCTCCGTGTACCGATAGCTTTTCCATTTCGAAGTCGTAAAAATTTATTACCCATATTTCGCACGGCCTGCTTTACCACCAGTTACTGAAACTTTTTTTAGCTGTCTGTCTCCTAGCATAACCATTTCCACACCATATTCGGGTGGGTTGCGGGCAAAAAATTGGCCCACGAATCGCACGCTTTTGTAATATTGACCTACGCGCGTATGTGTGTGTATGTGTGCTTGTGGCCAAAGAACGCAAAGTCAATCAAAGCATGATGTCGGGTTTTTTTCTCAAGCGAATCATTCCATCCCTTCACAACGTGACGCTTCCATGAGCCTCCGTGTCGATGACCCCACGCAGCGTCTGCTTCATCGAGTATCGCGGCGTTTTTTTAACGACCGAACGACCCGCACGTGACGCCATCTGGCGGACGGGTGTATCGTTAGTGCCTCGGTACCGTATTTAATAGTCATAAAATTTAATATTACAAAACCCACCCACCCATCGGGCGGGAGCGGACCGGTTTTTAATGACAATCGAACACCGCCGATCGAACCAAACGCGCGCGAGCACCGCATCGTTCCGCGGCGTAGTGTAAACGAAGCAGGATTCAAAACACTACTAAATGGTAATAAAACATTGCCAAAATTTTCCAGAAACCACGCGGCACGCGGACCAGCCAGTAGCGGGATTCGAAATTAAGCGCTTCTGATACAGTGCAGAACAACAGTTGGCAGCTGGGGAATGAAATAGTACCGCAAATAAATTCCTGCACAAAGTTTCCCGCCCAGGCGAACGCACGCGCTTCGCTCGCTTATTTTCCCCGCGAACGAGAATAATTCGCTCACCGAGCCGACCGCCCACCAGCGCGCGAGAAAACACCCAAAGCGGCATTTGGGTGATAATTTGTTTTGGCCACCGGTATCGGCCGACCGGACGTCTCAATCTAGCGCCTCATTAGCTCCGATTTAAATTCAATTTTCGCTGCCGGGAAAAGTATCCTGCCTCTGCTTCCTGCACACCGGCTCGGGGCTGCCCAATAGCTCCGAGGGCTGGGAGATGGATGGCCCAAAGCTTCGAAATGATTGAAATTACACCGTAGCCCTGCCGCCACCGGCAGGGCGGAAGCCGATTCCAGCACCTGGCACCTGCTCTACCGTGTGAAAGTATGTGTGTGTGTATGTGTGTGTGAGAGAGAGAAAGGGAAGCAACAAAAATCCGTAAGAAACGCACTCACCAGCTGTCGGAGCTTTTGCACTTTCTACGGCGACCCCTCAGGTCTCCGGTCACTAATAAATTCTCTACAGAATTTAATCAACTAAACACACCTTTTATGCAAATAATTCTACTTTATAGCTCGCGCTAAAACTTTTTTCATTTCTGTGCCTTTTTTTCACCCCCGTCCATGGGACGGAGGTTCGTGTGCGTAATATTTTGTTTCGATTCTGGTATCATCTTTTTTTTTCTTCTTCGTTTGTTCTGCCCACCGCCATCGTCTTCGGTGGGAAAATCGCAAAACACTGTCGCTTCTCACGGGAGGCGCATATTTACTGTTTTGTCATGTCCATCACCACCACCACCCCCAACGCACGCACGCGAAAATTGGTCCCCAAGGTCCTTACCGCCCGTCGCGAAGCACGGGTCTTCGGAAGCACGTGTCTCAGGAAGTGAGAAGCAAAATACAAACTTTCCATTCCACTCGCTTTCCCTTCGGTTTGATTCCGAACAGGCAAACCGGGCATCTCGTCGTCGAATGATGATGATTACGGCCAATGCGAACCGGGGGACCAATAAGTTGGCTTCTCGCCGTGGCCGTGGGAGAGTATTTTTCACTTTACGATTATCAGCCCCGCCGAGCCGGCCGGGTTCGATGGAAAATCTCTTTGCGCATCGCTCCAGGGTGCTCGGAAGAACGAGAGAGAAAGAGACGGAGAGATATTTGATTAAATTTTCCACCGTGAACTTGGATGTGTTGCGCTCGCGGTTCAAGGCGTTGGGCAAACAGTTCATTATGTAAATTACAATGTAACCAAACAATAATCCCCAGTCAACAACAACTCACATTCAGTGCCGTCGTCCATTTCTATTCCGTATGGAAAAGTAGAATGAGTTATTTTCTGCGCGAGTCGAGTGCTAGATAAACTGATGCCTAACAATCACTTGATGGTTCTTAAAAGGCGTTTTGAAAGGCTTGTTCACCCATCTTTCAGTGGAAAAACACATCGTTAACGAAACCTCTGCTGATTACTGACGATTTTGGGCAATTGGGTATTGGGGTATGATATTCAATCCCTCCTTTGTTATGTACCATTTTACGCTACTTGTAATTTAATCACGCATTTTTCTACGACAAAAAAAAGCAGCTTTGGATCCCATACTTCATCGCATCCGAAACTCAAACACCCACAACACTGATGGTATAAGTTCTGCAGCGAGCCAGCGTAATGAACTTGCATCCTTTGTCCGGCTCTGAGCAATCCTTTTCCGTACAAATCTGTTTAACTAGCTCCATTGAAATTGCACCACAAAACTCATAACTCATCCTGCCCTTCGTACAGCAATACATCATAAACGCAGCAGTACGTTTTGCATTATCATGCAGCTGGTTATGAAATCATGCGCTAACTCCACACGTACACAGTAACACACAGTTTCGGGGGGAAATTATGAAAACATAAACAAAGCCAGCTACGGATCCTTCCCGGGACGGCCGGGACAGAAGAATCCGGCCGAATCCTAAACGAAAACGACCAACCACGACGCGGATGCAAACAAACCCCTAGAACCCGTGATGCAAAGGCTGCACCAGTTTCGCGACCCAAAAGCCAGAATCGCATCGCAACTTCGAACATCCTGTAATTATCCCTAAAGTGCATTTACCAGCACGAATGCAGCACACAGCCGCACACCGATGCACTCGGCGAACCAATGCAAGTCGGTCCCGGAAGTGAGCTGCTCGCGTGTCCTACTTCGGCTGGAAGCTTCGACTTCATCTTCGTTGGCGACGGCAAGGCAGCACGCCCCGGCTCTTTGGGATGGGAGGGAGGGAGAAAGTTTTACGGAGGAAAATGCTTTTTCCACCCCGTGTCTACTATCAACCCCCCCCTATTAGAAGAGGCTGCTACGCCGGGTGTGTACGCGGAATGGGGCGAAACTTTTGCTGTCCCATCACGAACTTCCGTGCATGCACGTACACGACCGAGCGAATGGGTGAATGGAGGAAATATCGAGGAAACATCGCTACCGCCCCGCTACCGAAACCGTGCCCGGCCCACACGCGCTGACATTAATGGCAGTCATAACGTTTGCAGACGTGTAACATTTTATGTGTCTTCGAAAAAGCTCCCGATCGCGAACGGGGCCCGTGCAGATAGGGCGGGAAGCGATGCTTTCACTAAAGAAAGCAAACTCATATATTTCCCTGACTTCTCATGGGTCCCGGGAGAATTTTAGAATACGGAGCAGTACAAACAGCTTCACCAGGGACTGAATAGAGAACGAAGCGTGAATGGCCTGCACCGGTGCAACGATGCATATCAGGGTGGACCGAGACGTTGGGGTTGTTGGGTTTTAAAAAAACTCAGTCAGAGTTCCACAGAAAGATGCACAAAAATATGTTGCATATAGACTCAAGCAATCTTTTCCGTTTGTTTAGCGTTTTCTTAATGCAAAAGCCTAAATAAATCCGAACAAACAAGATAACATCATGACTAATATATTGAAATATGAACTAAACTAAGATAAGCCACTCCATCAATACCCCTGGTGAAAGCGCTCGAAGCAACCGTCAAACGTATTTATATTCATTCGAGCATTTTTACCCTCGCGCTGCGCTTCTCAAACAACCACTCTCCCCTGCTCCTGCTTGATTGTCTGTTCCGCTGCGCTCTTCAAGATGGCCTTGCCACAAGATCACCTCGGGGTTGCAGCGTAACGTGCGCGCGTTTATGCAATGTACGCCATGTTCTCCGTGAACGATCCCGGTCGGGCCACGCGCGTGCACAGAATGCAACCATTTCCTCGGCTCGCCCCAGCCGGATTTGATTGCATTCATTTATCCGCCTTTTATCCCGCACCGCCATGTCCCTACCCAGGCCGGTAGGTTGATGATATAGAATTCATGCCGCGCGCAAGCACCGCGCAGAATGTGGACAAGCACTACTACCTGTTGTAGCTGCAGCAGCCTGTCGGCTCATCCGGCGTGTATTGTGTTCTCGTTCTCGAGTCCCCACACATCGTCCTCGCAAATCCTCCTCGGGCGTGAAAACGTGCCAAGTGCACACCGAACGCCACTTCAAACAGCAGACGCCTTGACGGATCGGGCGGGCAAGCAGGTGCTCGAGCGAAACCGCGCCTAAGCCTAAAAGAAAGCGACATTTTCAAAACGCCCCGGATGGGAGCACGTTATTGCAGACCCGCTTCCCGTTTAACGAGCATCGTGCGAAAGTGTCATCAAATCATCAGTGTAAAGGTCACACGTTATGCAATGGGTCGGCGATAAAATGCAACAGATGGGTGAATAATGAGCACCGGGTGGTGACTCGAAAACTATTGCAGAAAAGCGATAAAAGACTCATTACATGCCGAAGAGGTTGGTTTGTGGTGGAAAGCTCGTTTAACATCGCTTTACATGTGAGAGTTTGGTTCCACAAACATATTAGTATAGTTTTCTCACACCTAACGTACTTATTTCAACGTCCCCATCGTTATGACATTACGTCATAACGTCATTACACTGAGGACACATACTAAGCAACTTTCCTACAACTTCAACATCACAGGTTTCTCTTCTACCAGTTTGTGTTATAAACGGATCATTTTCATTCCGATAGTTTGAACGACAACGTTAGTATTGGTGTATATTTTTGGGAATATATATTTTTATCCGTGTAACATATTGATTTTCAAATAAACTTTCTTAATTAAACTCAAAACAGCCTGCAGTTGTAGCACGTAATTTCTTCAAAAAAAGAACTTCGTGCAATGTGTTTGAAGATACACAAGAAGCAAACGCGTTCGCCAAAACAGTCCGGCACCCGTCGCGCCCTGTTGTTATGGGACCCATTAATACGATTACCACCGTAGCCGGTCCGGCAAAGCTCGAGTGAAGAAAAAGAAAAAGGCGTCCCTTCTATTCCCCAGGTTTCCCGAATTTGCTCATCGCTTTACAGCGCGGTGCACCCAATTAGTGGACGAAACAGTCGAACAGTCAGTCGTCGTCGTCGTCGCGATCCGGTGCGTCCCTGCGTCCACCATGATCTTCTGTGGCGACCACCGCAGTGTCCGAGCGTTTCCGGCTTAGTCCCCTTCCGTGTCACGCGTCGGCAGCTCATTATTCGTGGGACCGAAAGTTTACCGAATAAATTAATCTGCTTTTCCGAGAACGGCTCCGATGCGAGTCACGCCCGTGGAACGGCTCCCGGGAGAGACACGCAAGAGATGGGGACTTTTCTAGCTTATCGATCTCTTCATTAAACAGATTTCGACAAGGCACTTTCACTGCGTACCATCCTCGCCCCCTAGGGGAATTTCGATCTAGATGTGTATTTTTCCTGCCGCTTTCCACGGCACGGTGCCCAAGAAAAAAAAACATAAACAATCGAGAAGAAAGAGAGTAAAAGCAATGAGTAAAGATATTCCAATCTGCTCGATACACGAAGAAGATCCCCGGTTGTTGTCCTTTGTTAACACGCTCAAAACCAGACCCGTTTTCATGCTCGCACCAAAACCGTCAAATCTGTCATGTAAACGCCCGGAACACGCCCGATCGAATCACGAAACAATACTTTTTTCGAAGCTTTCCGTCGCCTTCGCCTTCATTCGCCACCAGGTTGCAAAGTCGTCGGTGCGTAAGAACGGCAACGGCAAAAATATGGTCCATTGCGAGTCCGCAAGTTTTCCACCGCCAGCTTTCCAATCCACAGCACACGCACAAATGCGTTCGGAGTTTGGAAACAAATTTGCGCCGCTTGCGGCGCCCTCCCACCCACCCCCTTCGAGTCCTAATCTTCCGCCCATCCGAGACCAGCGTCGCAAGAAATGCGCACAAACACAATTTTCCATTTGCGCTGCGTGCGTGCGTGCGTGCGTGCGTGCGTTCGATTCGTTCCTTCCTTTCCCGCCTCGGTTGCCATTGTCTGCCTGGCCCGGCCGTGACGGTTCTCTCTAGTAATTTGATGAAATTAGCATAATTTCAATTTGAAATCAAACTTTTATCAGCAAAACGAATTATTCAAATTGAATTAATCCTGGCTAGCAAACATGAAATTTGTGTGACGGAAAAAGTTCGCCCCCTGCCGGCTTCGGGCGGACGAGCGGGCGGTTTTTGGTGGTTCCACCGCAAGCAGCTTCCGTTCTTCGTAAAGGGCACTTGATTGGAGAGGGTTCTTGGAGACGACGTACAGCTCGCCAGAGAAGCTTCCGTCGCGATGATGCACGCATGGATTAAGCTGCGGATGAAATAGGGATGATCTGGGCTGATTTTCCGACTGCAGCACACAGAACGAAAAAGGAACGGCGCAGCGTTTTTGCAATTGTTTTCGGACATTTCCACATGGCTTGCGCGCTATCCCTCTCGGGTAGCTCGGGTATTGAACGTTAATCGAAAACATGTTTCCCAAACGCACGATCCGTACGCACGTTGAGCATCAACATTAATTACAGCTCTACGCAACTCCGCTCCGAACCGCAGCTTAATCAGCGGCTGCCTCAGCTTATGCCGATCGGGCGCAGGGCGCTGCAAACCTGCATCAACAACAAAAACCACACGATCCGCATTTTTATTTCTGCAAAATAAAAAGACTCACGCAAGCGAGAGCAAATTTTCATTACGCACTGCATCGATTGTACGGCTTCTCGGGTCGCCTTTCGCCGGCGCTGTGGTTTTTGAGTGAATTCAACATTTATCACCCACGGTCACTAACCCCATTCGGTTGGCAAACGCTGGACGGTCGGGCGCTTTCCGACGACTGTACGGTGACCGAGCCCGGCACGACGACGATGGTGGGGGAAAATAATAAAACATTTTCATATGCAAAGCCAACCCGGCAAGCGCACATTCCGTTCAGTGAAGTCAGTTGGTGCATCAATTAATTTTAATTGATTAATGACTGCCCATTTCGCGTGCATTATTTACATCTGAAGGGGCACTCGATCGAGTGGTTCGGGGTTTGATGTGTTCGGCTCCAGCGACGGTCAGATTCAGGCGACGCTTTCTGTTGGAAGGAAAAAATAACTGTTTATCGTTAAGATCAACATTAATGGTGCACTTTAAAGTATATTCTTGCAGCGGTACTGGGAGTTCCGTGCAATGAAACGTTTTCAATCTTACTGCTCCTTAACTCTCCGTGCCAATATTATTAAGTTTAAGTTCTGGGTCAAATATTATCACAAACATAATACAAATGCTAACTATACTGACTCACAGAACTTTCCGTGCGCATTGGCATCCATTAATTGAACTTTACTTAGTGGATTGAACCTTCGCCGGTAGTTTGTTTATTGATGCACAAAATACTCAATAAAAGGAAAGGCATGGTAGTACATCACATACGTCTATCACGTTCTCTCGTAAAAATCATGTCATGTAGCACATCTTCGCTTCGCTCCCACTCAAAAACACACCATGCTTTATGGAGCAGCCATATCTTCATCACGTGCATCGTACATTGCATACGTATCGGATGGCCGGCAGTAGCCGTAAAAATGTTAACACGCCCGTTGAAGCTCTCCACCTGTGCTTTGATATCCTTATTACACTGCATTCCATTTATAAGCACATTTGCCTCGCCCACAACCAACCCGTTGCCGTCGGCGCGTTCCATTCGCATGTAGATGTGCCACGTTTGCTAGCAAACAAATTATCCACAATCCGATCTATTCGCAACCGTGCCGCGTTCCGTGGAAACGCCAGGCGTACCGGAGACGAACGCAAATGGTTTGCAAATAATGATAAACGCTTCGAGGAACTCATCCGAGGTTCCCAGGGGCCCGCAGTGCCGGAGTCCACCTGCCCGGTCCTAAGTGACACACTGGAACGCCTCGCCCGGTCGGCACAGCGTCCCAGCAAGGCTTAGTTCCCTGCCGTTCCACGCATAAAATGTTCTCCTTTTGCCGGGAAAAGCGATGACATGCATGTGTCTCCGGACCTGGCAACTCCTTTGATGGTGGCGTATGCGTTTATTATTTATTTTTGCCCACAGCCAACCATCGCAGATGCACGCGTGCGAAACCGCACTGCAGGTCGGCCGATGCGATGCAAAAGATAAACCTCTTTTCATTCGTTATCTACGAGCTACACGCGCATTCCATTCGCAAACGCCTCTGCCTGCTTTTTCATAATTTTCCTGTTACAATCCCACTCACGAGCGGGTTAATGGTGACGTAGAGGTGACGATTTGATCCCGCGCACGGGACGTGGTTTCAAGAAGGACGGAATTAAATGAATATTAAACGCACTGAGATGGATCTGAAAGGAGCCTCGAACCTTATTATGCAAATGGTGCCCGTTTGCTTTGCACCGGAAAGTGTTGTCTCCAATCACTTCATTACACTGTGAGGGCAGAATAAATTATTCGTTAGAAAGACGCCTCGGTACGAATGCTTCAAGCCGCACTCGGAAACTATTTATGACGAGCAGTACTTTCAGTCGCAAACATTTTTTAATCGATTGCTTCCCTCACCATGGAACTTCGTGCCAGAAGGTACACGTCAAATGAAAACTTGTTGAGAGTCGGAACTTGTTTTTTCCCCCTCTCGGTAAAGTTTTACTCGCATGATTCAGTGAATTGCTCTACATGCGAAAATCAGGTGTGATTTATGGGCCTTCTGCACGCTCCATCCTTAACGTTTCACTGCGATCCGGTGTGTTGCTTCCATCACTCCGCAACGCATAATATTCGGGCGCGCTCTCTTATCGCCCCATCAGCGCGGGGATTGCTAAAGAGGCTGGTGACCGAAACAAATAATAACAAAAAAATTACCCACGATGACGACGACGATGACGACAACAACCATTAACCACCCGGGGGAAGGTTCAGCGGAATATGTGTGTGTGTATGTGTGTGCACCACCTGTCGGTATGCATTTGCGGTGGTGAAATGTGTGAAAATGAGCAGGTGGCACAGCGTGGTTTGATGAAAAGAAGCCAATTTTCTGCTACCATATCAACGCCACCGTTCGACAACTTCATTTCGCAAAACGGTTCGCAGTTGGACGGGTGTACGGACGGGCCTGCCGGGTCGGTGCGTTGATTGTTTTTCCCACTGTGGAGTTTGGACTGCCGAGTGGTGGAAACCACAGCAAAAGGTTCGTTACCCCTGGTGGAGTTTTCCCGGCCCGCAACGCTCCCACACGCTCTCAGCGGGAAAATGTCAGTAAGACGTCAACGATTTAATTGAATTCTTCTCGCCTTCCTCGACACGCACCGCATGCGATCGGACAAACGCTCGACGAGCTGATCGATACCATCGATCCAACCCACAACGATGTACGAACTGGGTTGCGTCTTGAGAAACACAATGACCCATCACTTTCCCGATGCCGATTGCACTTAAAGCGCGTGCTACGGCTGGCGATGCCGGCATGGCCGCGGCCGGGTATGGTACCGGGTCAATGGTTCCCCTTGCACACCACAACCACTTCAAATGAAGCACCCGGTGGATTGTTTATTGATTAAAGTGCACTCCGACACGGATCCGCACACGGAAGGACATGCACCTGCCGTCCCGTCTTATTAAGCAAATGAGTACAAATAGCATGCAGCGAGGTTGTTGGTATTTTTGTTACGACGACGGAAATTGATACCCTGCAGGCTCATGCCCCGTTCGTGCGGATAATTGCAGCCTAATTAGAAATCTCCAGCCAGCGTGTGTTTGTGTCGGTTGTTTGTGCCTCATCTTTTAGCTACCATTCTCGCAAATGCAAACCCAGCTCGGACTGTGAACATGAAACTTTTAAGTATACATTGCAAATCAATAGCATCGTTATTGGTGGGTTGTTGTTAGTTACTTCTGCACGCGACAAGTTGCAGTGAAAGAGGCAGAAATGAGCAGTCAGAAAAGGAAACGAATTCAAATTTTGGAATTCATACTTTGCGTTGTGTTGCGTGTCTTGAAAATTGTTGTGTGTATTTTTAATTGGTGAAAATTGACCAATTGAAACTTGATCCCAATTACCTCTACTATTGGTCTGTTTGGAAAAAAAATAGAAAAAGTTAACAACCAAAATTAAGTAGTTGCCTTTATGTGAAACCGTAAATTTGCATATTGCTTCTGGTTGAAACTACGTTACGTTTAACTTTTTTATTGCAAACACGATATGAGCTATGAAACTATTTGATTTGACAGTTTTCTTCTGACTTCGATATTATTTTAATACATCATGTTAACACATTATACGTTATGTTAATACATAATTTTATCAAAATTCCAGGAATCGTTTGCATTTGTTCCAGAATGTAAAGGTAATTTAATGGAATCATTAAACATATAACTCCCGAATTTCTCGTTACCGAGTAGTGCAGTTGGTATTAAGGAATTCCTCGAAAATAGCTCATGCTAGCAGCAACATCGCCGCAACAGGAGTATAACATTTTTCTGTAAACTCGCACGCTCACACACTCTCTCCCTTGGTTAAACCATCAACCAGCGGTACACCCGCCCAAACGCGGGCTGCGATATTAAATTAGGTCGTCTAATTTTAATATCACCCGTTTTCGATGCACTTACAAGCCGGCGCTGCGAGCGCGCTACCAGGAGCTGGCTTCGTGGTTGGGTCATCGGAAACCACCACATTCGAACCGCAGCATCCGTGGCACTCGACTCACACGTGCTTTCAATTAGCCCGACTCGGGTCGCGCCCCAATCAAACCCGCGTCGATTGGTCGATCGGTGACTGACACTGTTAAACACGGCTGTGGAGCAAGTTGGAACAGGGTGAACACTCTCGAAAACTGCACAAAAAAGCACCCCGGATCAGGGCCAAAGGGCTCCCGGTGGCTGAGCTCTAGCAGCCGGATAATTGCACTTATTGCTCGGGACTCCGTGCCCCGTGCATGTCGACAGTTGCGAAATACTGCACAATATTGAGCGCCAGAACGGAGAAAGTGCAAGCGTGAAGTCACTTTTTTGGGGTAGGCACAGCAGACACACATACACGCATGTGCTCATAACCTCACAACAGCACCGCCACCACCACCACCACCACCACCATCACCACCAGCAGCTGAGCGAGCGTTGAAGCATATTTTATGGTACCGATTATGCAATGACCCTCTTTAGTGGTGCACACAAAATTGGCCTACCGTTCGGCACAGTTCGGCACAGGAGAGCCTATATCCGGAACCGACCGGTGGACGGCTTAATTAGTGCTCCGGGAGAAACCGGACCACCCCCTGCTGTCGACGACAGGACAAAGCCACCGGACACGGCGGACAGCTTCTGGCCAAAGTTTAATTTCATAGAGCGTCCGTGGAGAAGTTTTGCACAGCGCAGCATACACTGGCCACGTGAGAGTTCTGGAATGGATCTGATTACCTTATTCGGTGCCCCGCGCGGAGGGATACTTTGTGTTGCCAGCTAATCGAATCAAGCGTTCGGTCGTTCGAAGCGCAAGCCGATACTGCCTTTAATCAGATCTTTTTGCTGACCATCCGCCGCACCGAAGCACATAAAAGCATGCAACCCACGGCAACAACAAAAAACGCACGGCACACGGGAAATTGTGGGGAGTCTATTAGTTTGGAGCCTAGTTTGCGCCCGGTTTCCATTTTCATTCCCTGCACGAACTGACCGAAGAGAGAAGTGCTTTAAGGCCGAGACTCGGGTGACAATTCCCTCAAGGAGACGACGTGATGTCTGAATTTGGGTCACCCTGTGCCTTCGAGATGAAAATTTAAGGCAAACACTTCAGTGGTCTTCTCTTTTTTCCCGCCGCACAAAAAAGCTCTCCCGGGGGTTTCCTTTAATGATCACGCCGCACGGACAGGTGCGAAGAAAGGCTTCGGCGTGCCGGGAGCTTCACTGTTAATAAGCGGCGAAAAAAATTAGAACTTCTTCTTCCCTCGAACTCCCACCACACCACCGGGAGGAGTGCTAAAGTAAACATTAGTGTTCACACGAGAGAGCACATTTTACAAATGCGAAAACTTTTCGCTTTCTTTTCACACAACTTTTGCGCTCACCGAAGTTGCGAAACACACAGACAAAGCCGTTCACCGTTTTCACCCGTAACAAACTTTCGAGTTACCCTCGTTCGTGCCGCAAAACATTATTCTTTGTACTTGCAACGGAATGCATCTTCCAAAGGTTTCACACCATTTTTCTTCGTAGGCAAAACTCGTTCATATTCGAATGCCGAATTTTGCTTCTCTGCCGCAAACAGGGACGCAGCGCGACGCCGCTGCTCGGAGAGCAATGAATCGCTCAAGAAAGGGGTCATCACGACCACCTTGGATGTCGCAAAGAAAGCTCTGCTGCGAGAATGGAAATCATCACACGAATTAGAACGAGAAGCGTCAACTTGTGCGTGTCCGTTGCGCTCCAGATTTCCGGCAGCCCAGAACGTCCATGGGTGAGGCATAAATATATTTAAATAAATTATGAAAAACAGCCTCGGAATTTATACGAAAACTTTATCCTCCTCATAACGTTGCCGCGTTCTTGGTGGGTTGCTTTTTCGGGAACGCACTCCGTGAATCTGTCTCCTTAAGCCGTGCCACCTGAAGTAGCGCAGAAAACTATACCCTCAGACTTTGAGCAAAGCCGGACAACTTCATCTTAGCCGCCGTCGGTGCACTCTCTGCGCTGCTTAAAACTGTCCCTACTGAAATAGAAGCCACCCGTTGATAAGCAGTCGAACCGAGGCCCACCGGGCCCGGATTCCTCAGGGTAGCATCAGCGGCAAGGATAATAACACGTATACGCCTCCAACTTCCTCGTGGCCTCTTTGGTCTCGTGTGTTCGCGCGCAACACAAACTGCAATTAGTGTTCATTCATTATTCAATGGAAACTCATTTCTCATACACACACCGGTACACACGGTGGCAACAGCGCTGTTACAGGATACTGGAAGCGTGGAAGGAAGTGAATGGAAGGGGCTGTTTCTCTGCGTCAGGATCATGTCACAAACTGAGGTTACCTTCATCTCACGTGTCCCACGGCTAGACAATGCTCTCCAGTGAGCGCTATAGCAGCAGGATCTTACATGCTTGCTATCTGCCCAGCAGCTCATCATGTTCAATAACATATAAATGTTTGTCAAACAGTTACTACACAAAATATGGGATATGAGCAAATAACATTTCCTTGGAAAAATCAAAAGGTATAAATAACATGACGGAAGGTTCCAACTAATAGGTATGTCTGTAGTTGAAAAAATACGTATAGAAAATATCAGATGAATATAAAAACTCTGATTTTCTTATCTTGCAATAGTTTATATGACGAGGTGTATTGGTTTATATGAAGAGCTTATTGAATTTATTCATTCTCAGTCTTTGTTTTCAGATCATATTTCAAAAATAAGGTACTACTAAAAACACGATCACAATTCAAGCCAACTAAACTGCAATAAAATTTATGGTACGACAATTGATATCATTGAAATACTACCACAACATAGCTCACAAATTCAATATACTCAAAAACTAGCATACAACACGCTGCATACTTCCAAACCCTCCCAATCGTTACGACATGCTATCCGATAATCGTTTTATGTCGCTCTCCCTCTACACATTCCACACCATAAATCACATTCCACCGCATCAATTTCCTCGTCCTATCGTTAAAACTCGATCAAAAGCGAATGATTACTGGGTATTCGGCACCTTCGCCCTCTCACGGTCTCGCTGCACTCAGCTTCATTGAGTATCGATTCGTACACCCGAACCCGACGTCACTTGTTGATGCAGCACTGCAGCATTACGCATCGTAAAACATTAAAACCATTGATCTTTTTTCGTAGGTCCGTGCTAACCGAAGGATTTGCTCAAACAAAACGATCCGGTTCAGCTCCGGTTGCGTTCGCTCTGTCATCTGTCGCACGGAGCCGCTTGGCAGAAACGCAGGCAAGAAAGTCAAATCACACAAACGTCCATTTATCTTGGCCTGGCCCGGCACTGTCACTGGCAGCACCGGCTGTACTAAAAAGCGTCCTGACGGGCCCAATCCGAGCCCGAGCGCACCGTTCACCGGCACAAGAAATGCTACCGAATTCTTTCGATTTGTCATACGTTTCGCCAGTGGTACGGCGAAGGTGGATGAAGAATTGGCGGTCGAATTCCGTAGCCGGTTTTGCAGCACTGCTAAGCATCTTAGATACACGTGACAGACGCTACCCACTTCAAGCGTTCTTCCTGCCCACGATCGATGCAGCAAAGCGGGCTGAAGAAGAAGGACGAACACATTTACCGCACATTGCCTTCTTGATGAACGATTCAGGGCCTGCTCGAGAACCGTACCGACGCTCTGCAGTGGAAGCTACTTCATCATTTCCGAGCGGAAGTGTACGTGGAGCAGGGCGCACACAGAGTCGCTCATTTCCATCATCCTTGCTGCTGCTGCTGCTGCTGTGGGCAGTGTGCTCAAACGAGCTCAAAGCCCCGGCCACCTGAGTAAAGCTATTTATTCCCCACAACTCTCCCGCTCCTTCTTCGTGAACGAGTGTTTGTGTGTCTGTGTCAGAATGTAGATTTTCCAACTTCAAAAACGTAGCAATTCAAGAGCACGCCTCTTGAGTAGGTTAAGCATAAAAGCGTACTGCACAACTGCACCACCCGGTTCCGGTGAAACACGTGCGAAGCGCAGACACACACACACATACACCTACAGAAAGTGCTCCGTGTGACAGTGTGACACAGACAAATGCATATCGCGTCGTGGCAAAATTATGGAGCCGGAGTTCTTGCCGTACCAGTTTGCGAGACAAAAGGAAAAATTATCTTAAATAATGCAGAAACGTGACACGTCATTCTGGGACCAGTGAATTACACCTCGCTACGTCCTTATCATAGCTTCAAGCTTATGCTTCCTGTACCGCACTTCCTCTTACTTCCTGCCACTCCCACCTAAATGCGCTGTCAAGCCAGCTCCGGTAGGCAAGCAAAGCGCACAAAAAAAAACAAAACAAAGATTTGATTCTATGGCTGGTAGTGCGCCGCCGGACAGGCAGGTCTCGAATAACACCGTTTACCATACGTTGACCGTTCGAGTCGGAGTCAAAAGCCATGCTCATGCAAATCTGCCGACAGTTTTCTCGAAAAAATGTGAAGTAACAATTGTACACCTTATCACTTTTCTTCGGAGGGACCGGCTTGAGCGAGCAGAGGGGAAATTATCACCCGGAGCGCGGAGACGGAGTGTTGGATTCGTTTCTCCTGGATGCTCCTAGAACAAAAAACCCAAGATGCCTTGAGTCCGTGAGATGAAATTATGCAAATGCATACATTTTCTTTCTGATGCTCTCGAATAAGAAATACGTTGCGCATGTGTGCTTTATTAAAAACTAGAGCATAGAGCATTCAAAACACTTCTAAATAAGTGAAAATTTTAAAGTGAAATATAATCTAAATAGCTCTAGTATCAAACGCTCACAAACTTATTGCTTCTTCCAGCAAACTACCCTTGAGCAAGCGAAACATCAAAGCTTTTTGTCATCCGCTATTGTTGCAGACGCAATTTTTACGCACCATTTCTCTCATTCAGTATCACTTTTATCAGTAACCTCTTTGACATTGAAATGAGTCGTTGAATGTGTTCGTTGCGTTTGCTGTATGGAGGCGTTAGGTTCGTCAATTCACAGCTTCAGATATTAGTATCGCTTCAGAGTGATTTGAAATCTTTCTAATGTGCTCATGTTAACCATTGCCCAAAAAGGACGATTTCAACATGTTTTGTTTCTTCGTGATCTTTCAGGTTCTAATTGGAGGTTTACGTTTACGCTTTGTTTTTATATATAGGCTATAACTCCTTATCAGTGGCTTCTGATTACTTTACACACCCCAGCCGATCGTAAACCACCGACACCTCTCCAGGCCAGGCCTTCAACAAGCCAACTTTTCCCATCCGCAAACACTTGAAAATGCCACACGTGTGGGTGTCATGTATGGGACTTCACCGACGCACTTCACAACCAAGCGCTACAACACCAAGACAAGAGTTCATTGTGTGCGTCGGTCGAGAATGTGATTGGGTTCGGTCGGCCTGCCGTATCCTGGCCGGTCCTCTCCCCTCGATCCTCCTGCGAACTTGCACACCCATCAAGTGGTTTTCAAGTGCAGAAACAGAGCACTGGAGCTAAAGCGAGGGAGAACGGTCGACGGAAAAAAAAATCCACCCAGCCAGAATGAGAATTCAACCCATCACTGCACGCCCGGCCGAGCAAGCCAGAGTCACTATCTGACGTACGGATTTCTACCACCGCTGGTTGATGGAATCGCGCAACCGTCGGCTGCCGACGCTCTTCCGGTTTGGCGAGGTACAAAGCGACACACATTCCTGCTCGTTATCGTCATTATCAACTTCAGTCGATGCGTGCTCCATCGTGGGCCGTACCGTGTGCGTGTGGTGTGTCTGTCTGAGCGACGAGATCCGGAAAAGCCGCAGTGCAGCCAGTGGCTGTCTTTAGCATAATTTTGAGCTACACTTCATGTTCGAAATACTACTACCAGCTAGTACATGCAGCGTAGTTGCATCAAAAACAGAACCCAATGAAGATGCGTCGTGTGAGCTTGCGTCTTGTTGTCTATCCATGTAGGCATGTTGCTCGTGAAGTTTCCAACCATCAACCATAACTGAAGAAATTCATTCATATATACTGATGAATATCCTATAAATAGGTTATTCTCAACAATGTTCCAAGCTAACGTTGTTTGCTGTCCAATGTCCATCCATTGTAAGTAAAAAACTTTTTAATTAATATTGCCTCCAAAGTGGTGTCAATTGACAAGTTAGTAGTAATATATGCAATCTTCTAGAGAAATGTGCAGTCTGCAACTGAAAGTGCCGCTTCTCCCCACGACTAGTCATTTCGGCAGTGTTTGTAACAAGTAGCAACTCAATTCAAGCGCCAGCTAACATCGGCATCAATAACACTTCATAGTTACAAATCAATGCACCACCATCACCAGCTTAATGCTGGTTCTCACGCTTCTCACTCCAGCCACACCACTAATCTACCCTCTAGCTCCTCGCGTTCCAAACGAACAAAGCTAATAAATGATGATCCTTCAAATGATGATGGCGTGCGAATCGCTGCTGTCAAATCATCGCACAAAAAGGTGCGAAATTGGCCCCACACGAACCGCACACACACACACCAACAAAAAGGGGGAACCGGTCATAACATAACGAGCACACGCACGGGCTCACATGGCGTTTGTTTCATTTTGTTGCCGTGGCACGAAACGGCAACAGTCACACCAGGGAAGTGTTGTAGAAAAGGGCTTAATCTTTGATATCGTAACCCACGGTACAAAAGCGGCCCATCACAATACATCAAATGTGGACGCGCGCGTGTGTGTGTGTGTGTGGGTGGCTCGATCGAAACCGGATCTCCCAAAATGGTCGGCGATATCCAGCGCGTCTCGTTTTGTTGTTCTGTTGCCATCGATAACGATTATAGCGGACATGGTGGCTCAATTCCGAGTGTCAAACCAATACCCGCTCTTTTCACCTTCCCATCGAAACACCACCACGCGATTGCAATCGAAATAATCTATTTTTCATCCGTTCGTGTGTTCGCCCACGGACAGCGCCTCTCCGAAGTTTTCCATCGGCGAACCACTGACGCGGTCATTTCGTTTTCCCCCGCTCGTAAGCCTCGACCCGTTTTCCACCGAGCACTGGTCGGTGATGATAAATATATAGTTTCCCATTTGCCTTTTCGCCGAGTCGAGTTCCATGAAAACGCTTCCCATTTCGTATGCATTAGTTCGGTTTCGTCTGTCTCGTGCAGCGTATATATATATTTTTCGGGGATCCGTTCCAAAAGAGAATCAAAATAGAAACGGCTGGATAAAGGGAAACCCGACAAGGAGTCGTCAAACAAAACGCGAAAGAGTGAGCGAGAAAAAAAACACACACACACACCCACAAACACTAACGACACAGCGTAGAAGCAACAGCTTCGAATGATTTTTTGACATGCGAAAAGCGAATAAATCGAAACGCAATCAACGTAAAAGCGAATCCCCAAATGACCCGACGGTCGACGGTCCCCGCGGAGAAAAAAAGGTATCGTGCAACCGGTAATGTGCGTCGCGATAGGGAGGAAAATGAGAAAGCGACTAACAGGAAAAGCCGCCGTGAAGCGCCGAGGCTGACCGTTGACCATGACGGATTGGGGAAAGGCACCGGTCAGCGCCGTCACGATGATCGTTGCTACTCAACGCCGCCGGATTTTATCGTTTTCGGTTGCGTTCCATTCAGGCTCGGGCAAGTGGAAAAACATGCAGCTGCAGTGGGAAGGCACACCGAACCAACACAAAAAAACACACACAACGCCAATCATTTCTAAAAAGAAGAACTCCGCCACCAAAGAGCATCCACAGTATCGGAAACCCATCAACGGAAAAGCGGAAAAATCGGCACGGGAAACAACCGGCGAAAGAAAACTACAAAAGCAGAATAAACCGAAAAACTAATAAAAATAAATGAACATCCATTGCCCCATTGATCGAATCATGCCGCAGCGTATCGCCGCGCGCTTCCTGTGCGACGCCATGTTGGGAACGGGAGAAGGGTAGGGGGGGTGGGGTGGAAGGCGGAGGGAAACTTTCACGGCATACGCAAGTGAATGTAAAACTCGTTGGGCGTTTCATCCGGGCACTTTGACTGGCTCGGCTGCCGGACATTATATTGCTGCCCTTTTGTAACGCCCAACGACCCCTAAACTAGATGGAAAATCGAAACTCGGCGACGAAGGGGATTACAGCGCAAGCCACCGAAAAAAAGTCAGCGCTGCGCTCGCCTCGCCTCCCCCTTTCGCCGCTGGCCGTAACGACAGCAGCGCCGCCCCACCAATCAGTATCGATCAGCGCATGAATAAAAGATAATTATTAAATGTTTATGATCAACAAAATATTTTTATTTATGACTTTCCCTCGAACGTAGAACGGAGCCATAATTCAAACGAGCACGAGAGGAAACGAAATGAAAGCTCCCGAAAAGGGAGAACTACCGGAACGAGAGCGAAAGTCGCGCGGGTGAAAAATGGGAAAACTGCTGCGTGCTTTGATTGGGACATTCCAGAAATTATGGCTGGTCCGCGTGCGCCTTTGGAGGAAAAAGGCATAAACAGGGAAGTTCCGCGCTTTGCTTTTTATTGCGCTCCTTTGTCGAACATTTCAAATCGCAATGTTCCCCACTTTCGGGCTCCATCATTAGCGAGCCCAGAGAGCATGTGTGTGTGTGTGTGTGTGTGTGCTCGAGCCGTTTCAATTCGATAGCATTAGTACCGTGTATGCGCAAAAACAAAAACACCATCGATACTCTACGCTCGCGGTTGACTGCTTTTTCTTCCCTACCGGAACTTCCAAAATATGAGAAAAATCGCAATAAAAACTACATCACACCGTGTACAAACAGCCTGACTTGTTCGCGGCGCTGCTGCTAGTTGTAGGGTGCTTTTTATTCGATTTTGCCCGCCTCCGCCTTCCTGTTATAGCTTCCAGCTTTCGGTTTCAGATTTTTTTTCTCGCTTTCCTGAAAACCTCGTCCATTCCCTTTCGGCACTGTGCATGGTTGACGTGAGCAAAAGATAGCTCTACACCCTACAGCCGTTTTCACATTTATCGTGTTTCAAACTTTTTGAAATCTTCTTTTTCATTTTTTATACCTCAGTGAGTGTGTGTGTGATGTTGCGCTGATTGCGATCGAAAGTGTGCAGACCGTGCGGACGGACGAATGTTGATGATGGATTTCCGGTCCATTTCGATTGTATTGGGCGATCGATCAAAGTGCATTCACTGCTTGGCATCCTGTTGCACAGTGAACAGTGGGCGAGACGGGAAGAAAATCGGTTAAACTTTGCTGGGAAGGATTTTGGTGTGAAGCTGTCACAGAAAGGATTAATACAAACCTGCTACCATAAACATAATTTTCAATCTTCAGAAAAATATGCCAATAATCATGTATATCATGTTCGTATAGCAACATTTGGATCGCATTGTTGCCATCGATGCAATGGCACGCTTCATTTTATTACATTACCAAACCATGATGCCAATTTTCAAGAACATTTCCAGTTAAAAGGTATTGGCCCACATAACCGTATTTATATTTCAGATCTAATTTTGTCTCCATATTTTTACCGTTTTCCCCACTTTCGTTCAAAACATTCGTCCATAGTGCCTGTAGAGGGCAAAAATCTCATCGTGCACATCGGGCCAAATTTAATTGGCAGTTATAAATACGCCCCGGATATATAACCCACGCCGCTCTCACGATGGGTACCGCAACCCTCATCATCAATACTCGTGTGTTGATGACCGGCAACCCCACCAGCGCATTTGCACAGCGTGGAAGTTCGCGAGGTTCATCAGTTTTCAATCCCGTACCAATCCCTGCGCTCCCGGGGGCTCGCGGGACCGCTTCAAAAGGCTTACGCGAAGGGGTTTTGGAGAACGACAAACGACAAACCACGCGCCACCAAAGACTGACTGGTAGATAAATCATTGTCTTGAGACGTCAAAGACCGCGGCCGTGGCAGCGCGACCGAAGGCGACAGGGTGGTGCGAAGACTTTTGTAATTTGTTCACCCTCTTATCAGCGAACGCCGATCTCGAGCGCGAACGATGAAGTCTCCGAGTGAGCACGAGCGTGGGTGCAGGAATACCAGCAACAGTGGCCCGACAGCGAATGATGGTGAAGAATCTTTCCCCCACCAGCAGCCAATTCCCGTTTCGCCAAACGCAAACAAACTGCTGTCAATTAATCACGACTTTTTCCGACGTTTCGCCACAATAAACTTTCGCATTAGACCAAAATTTCTAATTTTCCAACATTAAAGTCAACTCCGGCCTCCGGTCCTCCGCCCGTGACAAGCCTCATCCCCGTTTCTCTTTTGTTTCACCCGGCCCAGTATCGCCACCCTGTTTAATGACCCTTTTTGCCGTCACACGTTAAGCCTCGCCTAATGAACATTAAGCAGCAGTTCAGCCTCGGAAATACTAAAAGCTCGTCCGGGCAAAGCCCGACTTCCCGTATGCTATGAAGATGATCTTCGTTCCCTGTTTCTTTTTTCTGCTTTTTGCCCAAACCCGCTGGCTTCGATCCATATTTTCGGTACTCAATTATCACCGGAAGGCGTTCGGTGGCGAGATTATAATTGTCTGAATTAAATATTTGCAACTTTCGACCGAAATCATAAATCTTCATTGCGGTGCTGGGGCCGGGCCGGTCGTAATCCTTTCGCTCCGTTGGCTCCGTTGGCTTCGGTGCGGCCGCATAGTCTGGTACGGGGCGATAACAATGGCAGGACGGAGGTCGCTCCCTGTCTCTTTGTAGGCTTTTGCGAACGGCGGAACCTCAGCGCGGAGACTAGTGAGCAATTTTCTATTTCGTTTTTCCCTCATTGACCGCGCTGGCGTTGACGGTGTAGCGCCCGAAAGTACTTCGACGGTGGGAGCGTCGTCAGTTATTGTTAATAATGCGGTGCTTGGTTTTATGCTGTCTGACATTTGAAAGCGTGCTGGAGCTGGCAATGCCTTCGAACAGAGTTTAGTAGATATCTCAGCTTTTAGCGCGGTACAGCGCAGGCCACGAATGCCAAAACACGTTGCTAAATGTACGGCACCGTCTCGTGCTTCTACACAAGGTGATATTTTTACATTGTTTACAGCCATGGAAGGTAAATTTCGCGAATTATGACGGCTAAGAGGTTAACGTTCTTTAGTGTCATTAATGGGAGTGAACAGGCTTTTACGAGCAGCGACTGTACCAGATAATGGCAATACATTTGCGTTAGGTGATGTTTATGTGGTTTAAAATGGAAAGTAAACGTAAGTAGTAATTATTAAATTAAATGGAAATGAGCATAAACTATTATCGTAAATTATATTTCCTCAATTTTACTTCATAAGAGATTACGAACCGTTTTATGTTTTGCTAGTTTCACCAATTTGTCTCCGTCCTTTTTCCCTCAAACAAAAATATTACCGGAGATCACAATGCCATCACAATGCCATCATCGTTTCTATTCTAATTGCATTACACTGGCTTGAGGTTGTCTTATTTTTCCTCCACGTTCACATCCCGTGCAAACTTCGTCCATATTAGAAAACATTTCAATGTGACTCGGTCACTATAAGCATCATTGACGTCTTGTTTTATTGATTTCTCTCGCCAGTTACGTTTCCCTCCAAACGTACCCTTTTATGTTGTCAATTTTACCATTTTATTTTTCACCCATCCAATCTACATCCCAATTTCATTATCAAAAGCAAACACGGACGTCAACGCACCGTCGTTTAAGCGCGCGTGTGTGTGTATGCTTCAGATCGAATGCGAAACATTCGAATGAAAGCGAACAGCAACAACAAACAGTGGCGGGAGAAGCAAAAACACACCAAAATGGCAGCCAACCGGCCAACCGGCGGTTCTCGGCGTTTTTCTTGCCACGATAAACGAACTGCCGCCATCGCCTTCGTGAGACGGCCGATGATGAAAAGTGTAATGCTCGGATCGCCTGCTGCCTTCGAACTAACCGGGTTTGCTCTGTTTTGATGAAGCAATTTAGAGCATTTCCATCATGCTTTATTTTCGTGGTCGTTGTCCCTTCCTGACCGTGCGGCTCCTGCATCCCGGCTTCCACACGGCCGCGTTAAGTTTCACTGCGTTTGTTTAGCGTTCGACGAGCGAAAGTTCAGCCCGGCGAGCGTGCCCCTCGTGCATGTTGAAACGGTATTTGGGCTGTGATATGAGCCGTGAGCGCATGTAGCTCCCGCATGAACGAGAGAGGGAAACGATAATTCGTCCGCTCCATTTGGTTTACCATTTTACGACCAGCCCCATTTACCAGCCCGCACTGTTCCCGCTTATCGCACGACTAAATCATTTCCCTGTTGACTCAGGGGGCACTCTAGGGCGAGCTTTCACTGCGCCACATCGACCGCCATGGTTAGGGGCTAAAAGTGAAACGGTGACAAACCGAACTGTTGGTTCACTTTGTTAAGAAGCATTAGCACTTATGCTACCGTTCCGAACGCACTAGCGCTGGGATCCGATTCTGAGAGAACCGATAGCGCAAATGTGTGCTGCTGATGGATTTTATCGAACGCTACATAAATAATCCAGCATAAATGGGTGCATCAACAGGCTGACGGGGAATGTACATTCTGTTTTCTTTGGGTCGTATGTTTAAACTATACAAAAGGCAAACAAAATGCTTTGGCTCTATTTATAAACGCTCAGGACCCATTTTTGCCCGAGTCTGCTCTTCCACTTCGTACTTCAAGATTACGATCAGCTATCGGATCATAATTCGCTCATCGAACGACTCGCCGACAGCGCTAAACCGCAGCGACCAACAGCTGACGCCAGTAAAACCATTCGATCGTCTGTTTCGTAGAAGACAACCGTTGCTATTGCTTCCGTCTCGTTGCACACGATGTCTCGACGATAATTCCATGTTGTTTCATCGGTCTGCACCATGTCCTATTTCTTTTTTTAGTTGTATTGGTCGCGAAAAGGTGGATTCATAAAAAAAAACTTCGCCCACAATGCCAATTGGTAGCACACAGTCGATCTAGATAACGAACCCAGTTTGGCTCTATTACAACTTTTGCTATTTTTCGATTTATTTCAGGTCATCGATGAAAATACATTTCAAAGACAGAAATAACATTTTCATCCTAGTTTCAGTAGCGGTAAGGAAGAGTGGTTTTCTTTACAATGGACTGGGGAAGCCATATTTCTGGTTGCTATAAATGTTCGATTTAAAAATAATGCTGGAACACCTTCGTTCAAACTAGATAATAAAATATCTACTTATGAAACAGATAAAATGCCCTAAAACCTTATCCGGATTATTTAATGCACAGTTCTACAGTAATATTTCCATCATGACCCAATGAAAAACATATTTTTGCTTTGAATAATCAAACATTGCCTTCATTCCTCATTATATTCGTGAAAACCACCGCTATGACGGATTTTCCTTACCCAATTCAACTCTTCCTCGGCCCTATTTTACTCATTATTAAAGCTCCTACCTAAAACCAAGCACTGTAAAGAAACTCCTACCGCCCCCCTGAAAAAAGCAAAGTAGGTGTTGCGGTGTTGTTTGCCTGAAAGTTGTTCCTTTTCTTCGGGAAAGGTCTTGTTCGGGACGCGTACTGCTCGCCACCACGTGACGTGCTGTTTCGGTGTAACATTTCGCTTGCTCTCGCACCTCAGCACAATGGCCGGGCTCGGGCGGTGCGAAGAATGCATGCAAGACTCGCTGCGCCAACAACATTATTTTTCGGGGCAACAGCGGCCACGGTGCTGCTTCAAGGTCCGAGTGGGTTCTGAAGTAATGGTGCTTCTAAAAGGATGTAAGTGACGTAGAAAAAGTAAAAGCAAGCTCAACGGCGCAACCTCCTGAACTTGCTACAGCCGGGACGAAGCTTTAGAGCTAAAGAGCTCGAGCTTTTATTTATGCTTCTTGAGCACATAAATATAAATAATACAAGCAGTGAAAGTTTTTTTTTCTCTCTCTCTCTCTCTCGCTCATTTTTCCCGTCTCCTGCTCACGCAAGGATGCAGATGGTCTGTCCGCCTACTCGCCGCAGTTTTCCTTTTCGGTTCGCGTTTCGCGCACACTACACCTACCTGCTTCTTATCTTCGTACGCTTTCCCACGCTTGTGGTTTGTTTTCCTCCGGTTTTTCCGCGCCGCGATATTTGGCTAGAGTGAAACGAGCGTTTACTGTCTCTTGGTTCGCGGTTGGTTGCCTCTGCCAGAGCCATTTACACCGTGTGGCCACATCTTCCTTCTTTCACTCCGTGTTCTTTTCTCACGCCCGTTCGCTTGCTTCGTTCTTTGCATATAGCTGGGGGTTTTGTTAGCCACGCTTATACACAAACTCTAAATACAGTTTTTTTTGTCCCGGTTGCGTTTGGGAAATGTAGTGGTCAGTGGAAGGTCATCGTTTACCATTATCGTGAGGTAGACGCAGAGTGTACGAAGAAAAAAAAACAAAACCGAACTAAACTAAAGGTGAGGCTGCAGAACTACACTAGCGCAAACGAACTGAACAAAAAACTTACCTTCAGTTGAAATAAACAATATCGTTACCGAAGGGAACCATCGAAACGAGTTTCGAAAGTTTCTACATAAGAAATGAGGTAAAAAGTCAGTTGAAACTTGCGCTCAGTATGCGCTAGTTAGCGCACTGTAGCCAAGTCTCAGTTCTAGAGCGTTACCTTGGACGTAGGAAAAGTGCAGGAATTTCTTTCCGACTGATTGTTTGCCGAAAAGAAACCCCCGTTGGCCACTCCCATCCTTCACACCCGGGATATTTAGTGCGTGAAGTAGTGGAAAAAGGGCATTTTCATCGTTTTGGTCACCGCGTCCTGATGGTGCTAGTGGCGGTGGTGGTGGCGTACGAAACCACCAGACCAGAGCGAACCATCCAGCATTTTAACGAGCGTTTGCCCGAGCACGATGCCGCATGGCTGCCCGTTTCCTGCATTAGCCCACTAAAGGGTCGGTTATTCAAAACACACCGCAAACACGATACCGCAAACGACCAGCACGAATTGGTGGTGGTGGCCGCGGAGGTGGAGGAATATTTTACTGTTTGAAGTGGTCACTTGACTGTACAAATAAACCCGGGGAAATAGAAACAGCTACCCACCCCCTCCTCACATCCCCACTCCCCTCCCTCAACGCCTCGTCACCCCCAAAAACCGGCAGTGAAAAGCCCCACCGACGGCGGCCGAAAAGAAAGTGGAAGTGGCCAACGAGAGTGAATGTGGCAGGTTCTTCAGAGTGGAAAATTCGTTTACGAGCAAGGAAAACAAAGCCGCCCGGAAGGGAAGGAAGCAAGAGCGAGATGGGCGAGCAAAAAACCGAAAAAAAGAAAACGCACATACACAGCGAAATGTGGCTTTTAGAGTCAAGTCCGGGCCGGCCAGATGTCTTGACGGTGGGGTCGCACCGTTGATAGCTGTATTATCGCTTCCGTACCTCTCGATGGGTTCTCGGCGAACCGAGCAGATTGGCGCAACGAAGGATCACAAGGGCCTATTGCCTTCGTCTCTAGCTAATCATTTGAATAAGTGGCCCCGGAGGTGCCGGAGGAAATAAATTGAATACAAATACGAGGTTTGGAGGATTTTGAACACAGCGGTGGTTTTCTACTGTTTGGTTTCGAGCTCGACGAACCTCTCTCTCTCTCTCTCTCTCTCTCTCTCTCTCTCTCTCTCCCACTTTCTCTCTTTCTACTCTCTCGCGCTTTAGCTTTATACCCACTCTCGAGCACGTGGCATGAGAATATGTGTGGTCAAATATTTACCGAATTGCTTAAAATGGACTGCAGCTGATGCGTGATTGCCCGTCATGCTACGGAGAGGTGTATTGATATTTGTTTTCTAACCAAACCAACACAATATGATCCCATTTGCGACGCATTGGAGGCGCTATGCCTTCAAACATCGGCAGTATAAAATGAGGTAAAGAATTAGCTTACGAGTTAGTTTGTTTGACTTCAATTGTTTATGTGCTTCAGAAGAAAAATTTTAATACGCATTACGCTAGTAAATCAACTCCAAATTAAAGAGACGTATGTAGGGATGCATTCATTCTATTCTTACCCTATAGCGATATATCGCTTTTTGAAATGAATAGCTATATCGTCTACATGTCAGTATTGATGAAATAAACAATCAAAATGTAACATTGAACAACAATTCTCCAACCTCAAGAAAGAAATACAATCCATTTCAAGAGTTACATCGTTACAGACGAAATAAATTCTTCATAGTTCATCCTTACACGATGAGCGTTCTTTAAAGATGAACTATGAAATCAAATTTTCCATCGCCAATACTTATAACTACCCAACTCTGAAATGGTAATTAGCTAATATCTTTATCAAAAATTAATAGCTCAAGCAAACAGAGAGACCACACGGGTTCAAAAATCCATTACCAACTACGAAACCTTCTGACAGTTCTCCCACTCTTTGCGGTAAACGCACGTACAGCCATGCCAATATGGTTCCCATCTAAAGTGTTATGTTATGACATGATAAAGCGAAGTTACGGCCCGAGTACCAAACACCAAGCCATCGCCAAGGATCGTAAAACATATGGATCCGGATCGTCGTAAAGAAAGACAACAGAATCGTCAAACTCACCCGACGCCGGGGCAAAAGCAAAACATGGCTCTAATTGAACTTTGCACATTCTTCGATCGTGTCGTGTGCGAACCGCCCGCCCACCGATCGAAACCGATGAGGGCTTAGCTTCCAGGATCCTGCGCAACTAAACCGCACCGACCGCGGGGCGAAAGGTGAAAAACTTCTTTAACGTCGTTTACTTTACTGCTCAATGAATATGTCCAGTTTGGTGGAGTGGTGCAGTGGGCGATAGTTTGCCGGCTCCTGGAGCGGGCGAAGCGGTGGACTGACACGTTGGTAAAGTTTTAATGAACATTTATCGCTGCGGACAGTCCGATGTGCGAGTGCTGCCGTTGCAGTTTGGAGTTCGCTGCAGCATCTGCACTCCAGTTGACACTGAACCTTACCGAACCAATCAACCTCACGACCCTATTTTTGAGCGAGTGCGTCCGGTGTCCGCACTCCGCTTCGGAATTCCATCGCTACGAAAAGAAAACTATGTACAGACTATTTCAACTTTAAATTCGCTGCTGCCCCGAGCGCAGTGTAATGTCGCTTGTTGTGCGACCACCGAATGCATCCATACCGTCAGCGTGTTCGACAGCGCGTCGTAAGTTTTCTCCTGAAGGTAATGATGCCACCCCGAATCCCGCGAGTTTGAGGGGTCAGATTCCCGAGCACGGTACAATGTCAGTTGCCAGTGTGGCCACAACAACCCGCCAGCGCCAGTGAAAGCGGTTTGCCTCGAGAGACAAGGTACATGCAGCTAAAGTTTTACATCGGTGTCACATGATCCTGGTATTTCTATACGGACGCTTTTTTCCTTCTCTTTTTGTCAATTTGTTCAACCGAAATCCTTCTGGTTCTTGGTCGGTGGGTGAAGTCATTGCGGCAACAACCGACCAACCGAACCGAAATGCGAAGGACAGAAATAACAAGAAAATCCAGCCAAAGTCCATTTACCTTTTCCCGTGGATTACGCTCTCGCACTTTCAATATTCCTTCCACTCTGCACTGCGGACACCGAATCACATCGGACTAAGCTGAATCCAAGCTCCATTTCCAGTGCCTGTACCGCACGGGGAGGTGGTTAGGGTGATATTTCTTCTCATTCTCCGAGCCAGCAGCGAGGAGGTTGCAGCGGCAGCTTTTCGCAAAGCGGATGGGGCCAGATCGCTCGGATGTCCATCGTGGGAGTGGAGTGCAGCGGAGGACCGGAGAGGGAGCAAAGTTTTCCACCCCGCTTCCAAAAACCGTCCAACGAAGAAGGAACCACAGCAATCTGGTTTCATCCGGTGCTGGCACATGCTGGACATGTAGCCGGCGCAACTTATTTCGGAACGGGTCCCCGAAGCATTCACCGGCACAGGGAGTGCAGAGCAGGGGATGCTTGAAAAGATTTCCACCACAAGGTAACCGTGGCCCGGGTGGGTGGACAAATCCGTGATCATAGGTTCGTGTGATTCCTTTGTGCGACGATATCGACATAATGGATGCGCCGGCTGATGTGTTTGCTGGGCACGCTGGCGTAACGGCGGTGACAAGCTGTAAGGTGCGCCTTACTCGCTGGAAAAAAGTATAATTACTTTTTGGAGAGTTTTGTTCGCGCGCCAGCGAGCCCCGGTATGCACGGTGAAGAAATGTTCTACCCACCTAGAGTCACTTCTTGTAGATAGATAGTGCTGGATGGCGGAAAATTAGAAGAAAAAAACTTTACAAAGCTATTGGCACACAAGCAATATCATCAATTTATGCTTATTTCAAATATTATTACTCTAAAAACATCTGAAAACTCTACTCCTTTTCCTGTCAGTAACCAACTGCAAAAACTACCTCCGTAAACATCCCTTTACACAGAAGCTTTTAATGGGGATCGCTTTTTTCCTTTCCTTTTTTCACGTTCTTGTAATGTGATACTAATCCCCAAGGATCGATTGGTGGTCGAAGCGTAAGCATATCCACGGCAATGACCCTCACTGCTAAGAAATGAAGCGAGCCCAATCTGGCTCATTGCGAACGACAGGGCAAGTGATATTGATCCCTTATCCTGCTCTCGCTCACTAGTCTTGTCATGCATGCTTTCGTGAAGAGGCAGAGCGAACAAATGGTAAATCTATTCATGATCTTCCATTGCCACTGCACATCACATCCGTCCATCGCCGCCGCAGATGTTTGAGTCCCGGGCACTTTGTTTGGTTAGCAATTAAATTAAAGGAACAGTATCTGTTGATTCCATCGTCCCGCTGTCCGGGTGTAGGTTTGCTGAGGTCATATTAATCGGATTTCAATTCAAACGCCAGCGTGTAGTACGAGCCGTGTCTTTGGTTGTGATTGAGCCGACCACCGAGCCGCGTGGTAAGCTGTACGGGGATGGGTCCACTGCTTGCGGAACATCCCAACGACACGTGTTTCGGGTGGGAGATGAGGTCCGAAGGCGTGTACGAAGCGAGCTAGAGCCAGGGATCTTTAATCGGACCGAGAAAAGGCCCATCGCCCATCCTATTTCAAATTCACTTGATTGCGCGTTTTCCTTCGAGCTCGTCGGGAAAAAGTCCCACGCAAACCTCCCGGCACTTAATGCCTTACTGAGAACGGTTCAGTACACGTCGAAATAATCACCACTGAGACGAACAGTGCTACACGCACACGCGCGCGAGCACACCGAACGGGTAGACAGTTTTCCATTAATCCCATTTCATTATCCCTGTGCCGTCCTGTCGGCATCCAGTGAGGACCCATTTGGGCAGGGGAATGGGCCCATGGTGGTGGTTGTTTATCCAGCGACGCCACCCCACCGGATCTTGGAGGATCCTGGTCCGAAACGATACGTCTGACAGACAGACTGTCCACACAATGGCGTGGTGTCATTTGTCCCAGACAGCTCGCTGGGAGACAGGTTGGGTGGGTGGGTGGGTATGGACAAGGCACTGACAGCAGCGACAGCAAGACGCACATACGCAGTTCGCTGAACGACCTGAGTGGGCCGAACGCCTCAAGATGGCCCGGCTTGTCGCAAGACTGTGTGTGCTGTTATTATCTTAGGTTAAAGGGATTTTCTCTCTATAATCTTCTCATTAGCTGCGACAATAGTGGAGAACAACAGGAGCTACACCCAGCACGGAGGATGGACGTTAGACGTGGCAAGGACTTCTAACCCAAATGGGCTTCTCCCATTACTATTCCGCTGGTGTTATGTTACGCCTCCGGTTTGTGGAAGCGGAAGCAGTCCAGACTTCACCTGCACCCATCGGGTGAAAGCAGGAGCAACTTAAATAGGGACCACATTTCCGCGTACTCTGACACCACCGGTGTATATACGCACTGGAAGCGTGCAGGTATTTTACGAAATTTGTAGTGCGGCTATGTGTTCGGTGTCGAGAATGATTGATTGATTGATTGAAAGTATTTGTCAGAGTTGGGAACGCTGGATCGACGACTACAATGCACCAAATACATCACCTTATCTCATCCGATCGGACATAACGGACACTATTAACAGGTTGACCATAATCCATCCCAAGTTCCGAGAAATGTCACTGCTGAGTTAAGTACCAGTTTGATAGGTCATAATAAAGACGCATGCGAGCGGCGGAGCTAGCGAAAGCTAAAAAGAAACTCTAAATTAGCTCTCATGTACTGAGCGACCTCTTTCGTCCATTTTTTTTTACGAAAAAATTACACATTCCGAAGGGAAATTGCTTAAAATTATATGCGTGCTTGTAATCACACACAGTGAACCCGTCTTGCAAACCCCGTGCTGCGGGTTTAAAACACAAAATGTAAATAAAGCAATTAAACACTTTCCGGTTCGCCTCGGGGCTGGCACAATCGCTGTTGGCACGTATATATACTTTTTTTTGTTTTTTTTGCACACACTTTCCGCCTGCAGTTTCGTGGTGATGTGTGTTAATATCCGCTCGTTAACATATCCTTCTGTGCACGAAGCCCGGTCCGGTACAGGGTTCGACACGGTTGCAACCTTTTCGTACCGAACCTTTCGTGATCCGCGCGTGCAGAGGTTGTTCTGATTTTCGGTTTTGACACGGTGGTACAGGAGGAAATTGGTCGTGGCTGATTTTAATGACGTTTTCGAAAGGTGATCCATCTGTGCGCTTTTTATTATGCGTTTTTGTTGTGGGCCCCCCGTTTGCAATGTGCACGTGGCTGACAAGGCGGGCTGAAGGATGCCTGACTTCGGAAATCTATTAATTAGTTATTGGATAATTGCAGCTAATTGCGGCTGTTGACATAATTAACGGGCTTGGTTGCGTGCTGTCGGCTGCCGGCTGGAAGCTGTACATCATGTGCCCCACTCGGAAGTCCGCTGCTACTGCTTCTTTCCTGTTCGTTGTGCACGAGCACACTCCGCACAAAGCGCCACAGAGACTCGTTCCGGTGTTCGGCGTGGGTAGCGTGCACGCTGTTTTCTTTATCGCAGCTCATAATTTCGGGCCCACGTTGCGGTAGTCCACAGTGGTATAGAGAGAAAGAGTCCATAAAATCCCTCCATACGGTAGCTTCGTTTTGAGCACCGCATAAGCACACTAAAAATACGATGCTGTACACTAATTTTTGGGGCATGAAAAACAGGCCACACACTCTCACTTTGCTTCCCACTACGCCGGGGAAGTTGAGGTCCACAAAAACGGACGGCAAAAATATTCCCATTCGCATAACAACTGTTGCCTGGGAAGCTGCTGGAAAGCTGTACCGTCGGTACCACGTCTCCATGGTAACGGAAACTCGCTCGGCTCTGTTGATAGCGTTAAAATGAGCTCCCCGGTTTCGGCCAATAGAAATGGAAATGTTGGCGCAACACCGCGCCGACACGCAATCATGCATCGTCCAGCAGCCTTCTCCGTTGCCTTGGCTCGGCACTCGCAACGCACAACTGAAAAGTTCTTTTTTTGGTGATGTTTGTTAGTGAAGCCTGTTGATGTCGCCTACTTCTTGCGGATGCTTTCGTGCTCCGTCTTCATGGTGATCCGGGGCCGGGCAGCAGTAGCAACAGTGGCAGCAGAAGAAAAGAAAGCACAGCTTAATTTATTCAGAGTTGAATGGTTTTATTTGCTACATGTGACTGGTATGTTTGTGGCCCATTCCTATGCTAGTGTGTGGTGTTATGCTCGTTAAGTTGCGCTTGGAGATAGGTCGTTTTTTATTCGCCGTCCTTCATTCCCCTCTGCCAAGGGAGGGGTTGTCCCCGAAAGAGCAGCACAAAAGGAGTGGAAACATAACAAAGTTAGAAAGTGAAACTAACTGAAGCCGTCATCCCTGGTCGTTTGTACTATCATTTATCTTAGCACGCAGACGGATGCTTTGGAGGTGGTAAGCGACGGTTTGCGTAAGAATTCAGCCCCTTGTCAGGAAAACATCATATATACATAACAAAGAAAGTGGGAAAAAATGGTTGGATCGAAAAGAACGTGCAGGAATGACTTCTTTTCTCGATGAGCAACAATAAAATCAACCCGTAAGCAAGACGTATAAGAATCCGCTGCTCCTATGGGAGATAAAAATTCATAAAGATATGCCATGTTTTTGTACTCCTCAAACGGGTTCTGAATTGAGAAAAGCTTCAGCTTATCTAATCCACCCAAGAAAATATGTCGGATTGCATCTAGTGTCGCAAGAGCGTCTCATGCTTTGCTTTGTATTCTAATCTTATGATTAATTTTTATTTCACATTTCGATGCTCCTCCTTAGCTTCTTATCGGAGTTGATTCCCAGTTGACCATGCCAAGGAAACGCCCGAAAGCAACTCACTTGAGACACAGATTGTTGGAAACAAAAAAAATAGGGGAAGCGTCTGCCACTGGCTCATAAATCATTTGTTACAAAACGTTCTAGAAACACGTAAATCATCGAATAAAAATTCTTTAACCTTTCGCAAGTTTAAGGTGGGTCTTTTGTGGCCTTTTGCGATGTCGTTGCTATTGTGTCCTCGTGCCCCGCGAGGATGTCGCGATCACAACAAACAACGCTGTCTTTTTTCTTAGCCTGCTTGTTGTCGTACGAACGGATTCACTAGGCTGCTGCTATTTCGATAAAAAAAAATGGTGAACCAATCTTACCCGGTAGCGTTTATTTGCGTTGCCATCGTGGCCTCAAATATAATACGCCTGTAGGGTGTAGGTGGAAGGATTACGATGAACCAATCACAACACGTTCCGCCCTGATTATCAACCGGAGGCTATCGTACGCGTCGTCGGTGACCTTGCTGTGAGTGACAAATAAAAACTTCATCCCTGAAGGGTGGGACCACAACCGAAGCAGAGCAAAACACAAGCCGGTTTTACATAACATCTCCGCTGCCGGTGTAACGATTACAGCCGAGTACTTTGATGCCAATGCTTTTGCTTCCAATGTGACACAGTCCCGAGTGCGACGAGCAGCCTTCATGTTTTTGCCATCGGTGGATGAAATCGTTATCCATCGCTGATAATTCACTTGTCATGGAAGTTAGTTTTATTGCCGTCAAAGTGAACGTGAACGGCGTTCCATTAGGGAAATTGTTGTTTGTTTTCTCGGGCTCGTTGGGGAGTTGCTCATAACGCAGGGAGAAGCAAGCTGGTGGCGAGTTCTTGTTTGTACTTATGCAGAAAGTTATGTCATTGATGCTGCGTAACAGAAACATGCTATGTTGGCGTGAGTGCGAGTTCGTGAGCAAAAACTTCTCTCGGCTGTTATGCAAGATAATCCCTCTTTGTGTTATTAAACGGAACACATCTTATCAAAGCCATCAAAACACGTACTAACTACGTAACGTTTAGGTACGAATGCGCCTATGATAATTTACATGGCTGGATTAAGTAGTGACTTTAAGAAGATAAGAAAAGCTCGATAAGCGAAAGTCATTTGAAAAAATGTTCTATATTTTTTGTAGTATTTCATGTATCAATACAGATCACGAGTGATCAATATTTCAAAAAAATAAATTACATATATCCTCAAATATACCGCCACAGTCATATTGGACATCGTCTGTAAACCTCTCCGGTAGCAGCAGCGCAAGCTTGAATAACAAGTTTCTAATTACCTCCCGGCGTGCACAATCACAGCCTCATTTCCAATAAAGTCAATGGCGAAAACCCCTTGAAAAAACTAAAATTATTCAAACACTTTTTATCACTTGCACACAGTAAATGCCTTTGACAGCTAGCGAACGCTAGTCGGCATTACCTCAATGCTTTTCGTTTGATGACCAAATCTACTTACCTCAAATTGCTAGGAAGTGGGTGGAGGTGGAAATGAAGAATACCACGACGCCAAAAACCACTTTCCCTGCACTGAGCTGAACAAAGAAACGTTGATTCTCAATAGCGGCCACGAAAGCAACCGAACCATCATTGCAAAGTACGAGAAGTGTGTAATTTCATTAGCAAAGCTGAAAGGCAACCGGCAACGTACCTGTGGAAGAAGCTATCGAAATTGGTCAATGTATGGTCGGTTGGATCGGTGTTTTTTTTGACTCGGTGGTACCTTTTTCAGTAGGTTGCATTTCTCGAGCGCTATTTTCGTAGACTGTAGGTTTCTTTTTTTCTTTGAAAAAAAAACTGTGGTCCGTTTGCATAAGACAGACGAGCAATCTGAAATTGCACACCATTATTCTTCGACGAAGAGAGAGAGAGAGAGAGAGAGAGAGAGAGAGAGAAAGCAAGGCAGAATCACGTGCATTTGCATTTCAGATGTTAATGTACGACAGTAAAATCCAATTTGCATATTTTACACGCCGCACACAGGACCATCCATGGTGTCGATATCGCGGACCGTGCAACCAAATGTGACCGTTTTAACAGCAACAGCAAAACAAAAAAACACACACACACACAAACATGTAGGGGAAAAGAGATTTAAGCCCGCAACACATAGGCGATATCAAAAGAAGATGAATTTTCCCACGTGCCGGTTATGGATGGGAGACAGCAAAAAAAAAGCACGCAGTCACAGCATGCTGCTTCATGACGCGCTGCAGGTGGTTTTGCCGAGGTTTATGACCCCGAACCGCACTAGCCACAGGGTTAGTTCATCAAGCACGGCGGAGTGTTTGCAGAGCGTGTAGCAAAAGTAACCGAATAAACAATCAACCTTTCCCTCGCGCTAGCACGACGTTTGTACGGTGGAAGCAAGGGCAGGTTTAGGGTCAATTGAAACTAAGAAACAATCCTTGTTGTTTCGTTCACCACCCACCCGATACACTTGCCCATGCTTTGGCAAAAAGAGTGTTGATTTAAGCAATCGTATCGTCCGTGCACCAAGCAGCTGCCGTTGTCTTTTGAGGACAATTTCTTGCAGCAACGAGCCACGGGAAGGTGTTTTTTATGAGTTCCATTCCCGCCCACATCCACCCGTGAACACCAGCGGGAGATTACCGTTTTTATTTACAGTTGTTGCATCGTTTCTACTTTTTCCTTGTGCAAGCGCTTTCTTCATTTACTTTTCTCGCTGATTGCGACCGGGATACCGGGTGCTGCAACATCCTGCCGACCGTTCTTTCTTGTTCCACGAAGCTTACTACTTTGCCTTTTAGCGGGTCAACCCCAAGCTGCGTTGGATTTTTGCAGTGTTTTTTGTTTTGTGTGCTTTTGTATTCCGCTCTCCCTCGGATTTGCGGCTGACGTTGACGTTGGTGTGGACGAGTTTGGTCCGGTATGCGCAGCGAGTAAAGTGCATCTAACCACGCAAACACATCGGCGGTGACATCGGTGGTGACGGTAAAAACGGTTGACGAACAAGCGATTAGCCGGGCAGCCTTGATGGGGCTGCCATGATGCGGTGCCGTCGGTACACTCGGTCACGGTTCATCGAGGTGACCGTGCCGGAATGGGTGACGAGTCGGCACCGTGCGGGAGGCCGGCGGGGGGTCTGACCAGAACAAGAATGTTATAAATTTCCATTATCTTCACCGGATTTTCCACCGAGGGTGCCGTGGCGCACACAAGGACATGGTGAAGCGTGTTGTAGGGGTCTGGTTTCCCTGTTGTTGTTGCGCCCTGTCCTGAGACCGCCCGACACTCGGGCTCGGTTTAACCAGCGGGCCCGCTGGCAGAAGTGGGATGTATGTTTACAACGACACGACACACCACGCGCTTTCCTCCAGCGAGCCATTTCCGGTCGGTGCTGGGCACTGCTCGTTCCCAGCGCTGCTGACCGTGGACGCACTCACAGGTCATGAGCTCGTGCGCTTGAAACCGGTGCATCTTTTGCGCCACCGAACATGAACCACCGAAAAAGCCATTCGCACCGCACGCTCATGCCGGCGGGGCCTGCAGCGCGCGTGATTTTTCTTTTATGCAAATTCTAATGATAATTAATGTTTGCGTTCCGAGTGAAATATACTTGTATCCGTGCACGTTGGTGAGCGGCAGATAGTGTGTGCGGTGTGTGTCGCATGCCTGAACGCACCACGGTGATTCTGTACGGCGGACTGGGCGTCTCCATCGGTTGGTTTTTTTCTTATTCCTCTCCGTCAGCTTCTTTTCGTCAGGTTGGTTCGCTTCTGAGGTTCGTAAGGAGCTGAACCTTTGTGGGTAGAAATTGGAATTTCTGTTTGCGTGCTTTCGTTTTTTGACGTTCTCAGGGTAGTTGTTAGAATTTTAATCTTTTTTACAGGTACAAGGATTAAGGTACAAGGTAACGTTGAAAACATATTGATTGGTTGATACACTTTATCCTCAAGAAGCGAAAGAGAAATAAAACATAAATACCTATTAAGTTATCTGATATTTTTATCGGATTACTTATTTATTTATTGGCTTTTATTTATGGATTATTTTATTATCGTAAGCCTACTTTTAGCCTGCAAATATGAACCTAAATATGAATATTGAATTTACTACCAGCTATTCATTTGAAATGACCGTTATTATAATCCTTTAATACTAGACACTTTTAAACGATTAATGCAAAAAATATTATAAACATTATTGCATACTAAATTTTTAATTAAATTATATGCAAGGATCGTCAAACGACACACCTCGTCACGATGTCAAACGCTCTGTCAAAATCAATTACATCAGCGCGTTGTAATTACATCGTTCAAAACATAAACCAGATATTTTGCCTGCGTTTGGTAGAGATCGCATATATTAAGTTACTCGTTTCATGCGTTTCTTCATCATAGTATCATAAAAGAATTCATCAAAAATAACAACGTATTCATTATTTCCGATGAAAACAAAGCACGTTACAGAAAAAATAACTTACCGATGCGCTCACGTAGCCACGTTAAATACCAGATCAACACTTCTGATGAATTGACGGCAACTGTTCATTTCAGCGTTCGTTTAATCGTTGAATAATAGTATTAAAACATGACAATTATTCGAACCATGTTCGCAACAAGCCTTACACATCTCAATTGTTTCTTCTCTTTTATACCACAACGAAAGATTATCACAAATGGGCGAAATGGTTTGATGCCAATTCTAAAATCAGGATTTCCCGAGCGTGAAGTCCATAAAATGCTGCCAGAACGACACCGCGAGACACAGAAGCCCTTTGTATTAATGTATCATAATACGAATTTCATCCGATTATGTCTGATGTACATTTATCGATTTTGTCATAGTGCGGGTCATTTGCACACCAGCTTTTTGCTGCTGGTGCCGGTAGTGGTGTTGAGATTGTTCGTGTCACATGGCGTAGGTAGACCGCCCAGCAGGAGCTGCAGGGATTTGCGGAAATAGCTTTCACCTGTTGCCGTTTGCTTTCGGTAAACAATCGAACTCGTTTCGTTTTCGAACCCAACGGACGGTGCAGGTCTCACCCTGTGTTGCATATTCCCGGGCTACAATGCCCCGTCTGGACAGCTGGGCCAAGGTTGAGACGGCATGTTTTTGTGCCGATGAAGCACCGAATGCTATTCGGTAACTAAAGCCGCTGGGTCGGGGTAAAGTCGGTTTGTTTTCTGGGCGCATTACTGGGTGCACTCGCAAAGCGGATTCACTGGCGGTCAGAGTCAGCACGAAGAGTAGATTTGAGCAATTTGAACCGAAATCCGGATTTTATCCCTAATGTTGTTCTGCGGAGCCTCGGAGGCAGATTTAGCACATGAGCGATTCGTTCGCAGTGTTCAATGTGTGCAGTCTTCAATCAATGATTCGATCAGCTAGATGGAAAGCGAATTCGCTTTTCTACTCATCATGTACTAGCAAAGGAGAATGAAATACTCATCGTAAAAAAAATAGTGGTGCAGGTAGCAACGCAGCATCTACGAGATATCATTCACTAGCACAGATTGTAATAATATTTGCTTTTGATTTTGGAACAGTTCACGATCTGGCGCGTGTTGCAAATCTCGCCGGTCAGTGTATTTGATACGCGCACGTGTGTGAGTGTGTTGGGAAATCGTAAACCAGACAGCGTCCATGGGTGCCCTGAAAAACGCGTCAGATTTTATTGCCCATGGGTGCGCGTATGGGTTTCAATTTCAGCGCAACGGTCCACGGACCGAACACCACCACCAAAGGAAACGACGGAGCATTCCGGTTCCATTCCGTTTCGGTGCACTCGCTCGGCATGCACTCGTCCCGCACTGACTAACTGGCCGAAGCTCCCAGGAAACAGCGAAGGATTAAAAGGAAGAAAAAAATCGCAACGTAACACGAACACACGCTTCACGCGCTCGCACGGACATTCGAATCGGGGTACATTTCCGGGGTACATGGATACATCACACTCACGCGAGATGCGTTCACCATGGTTGCCGCGCGTAGGATAAGCCTCATTGGAGCACCAGACCGAAGTGCTTCCGGTTTTAGGGCTGCACAGACGAGTACGTCTCGCCTGACCATGTTGTTAACATCATGGTTGTGTGCAATGTAGCTACTTTTTGCTACACTTTCGGAATGATTTACCTGCTCCAGTGGTGTGGGCGGGTATGGAACGCGCCCTCTGTTAGCTTCTAACTCGTCTCACAGTTGCGGACATGCGAACAGAGACAGTGCAGGGAAGTGCATTCGGCAACCATGGGATTCTGCTTGGAAAAATCAATGCCGCACTATCGGTTTCGGTGTTTGAGGTTGGATTGAAGTCGGAGAACGAAGTCTTTCCATGTTGCTGATGGGTAAATTTGGAATTTTTTGGCTCAGGAAATCGGTCCAGGCAATTTTTTCTCGCTGTGCTTGATGAAAATTTAGAAATACTTACATGAAGTGCCCATTATTTTAGCATTACGGGTTTTAAATGCCAATCCTGATCAAACATTTATATCGCGAGTCTTCGGTGGCAGACGGTCCATACATTCCAAGTGCATTTGCAGTTAATTTCATGCAGCTTTTAATTTGAAAAGTTACTTTGTCTTCCGTCTCGCCATGTTCCCGGCAGAACCTCGGAAACAGGCTGACAAAGCTCACAAACTTCCCAGCTACCGATGCACGACGGTACGCGAAGAAACGCATAACTCAACGGAACCAATAATCGTGACCATTTGTTGTGTGTTATTTATTGACCAGCTGCGAGTCTGTGTTTTTTTCGTTTTGCGTGAATGTTGAAACGGAGGGCATAAGGTTTTCTTTTCCCCGCCCACCGGGTACCGGGGCAGTGAAAATCTTTTGCGTACAGCCATCAAACAGCAACTCACTCCCGTTCGGCGTGCAAAAAAGCACCCCCAAACTCGGCAAGGTGGAAAATTCCTGCCGCTGCTGGGAAAGATTCATGGTGACAGATTTCCCATTCATCCGTGGCACAATAACTCTTCCACACCCACGCCCCAGGAACCGTAGCGGAGGTCCGCTAAAACGTCGCCATAAATCTTTCTTCGTTTCATAAAAGCAACGCGCATCGAGAGTTGTGCATCGAGCGCGCCCCGGGTGCACGGTTGCAGTGGCGCTTGCACTGCGCATTTGCATAAAGTGTTTGATGGAAAACACCGACACGGTGTCATTTTTCGACGTCTTGGTGCGAACGCCCGCGGCACGGTGGCCGTGGCACGTTTCCGGTACGTAATAAAAGCCGCACGGGAGCTTCCGGTGTTCCTTTCGTGTCTGGCCGCGTGTTCGATTCCGGTGTGGGCCACCTAAATGGTAAAATCAAATTGCGATTTTACGTACGAAATATTTTCCCCCTCTCGGTCCGCTTACTGGTATTAGTGACGTGTTCATTTCACAGCACGCGAGTAGTGTCGGTTAATATTTCAAACGGCACAAGGAACGCAACAAAAAAGAGTAACAAATATCGAACCATTTTAAAACCACTTGCGAGTGTCACAAGCTCAACTGCACATAAAGACGCTCGGAAAGAAGAGATAAAAATTTGCATTTGATTGAAATTCAAACAGTATAATTATTACGAGTTGTTTTTATCGATTGATCCTCCCTATTTTCCCGGGAAAACTTTCCCAAGAAAAGATACGGCACGGGGAACGAACGCACCGCACATCAAAGGACTGCCGGCTCGAGCCTGGGTCGAACCCTTTCGCTCAATTGGGCTCATTTGTCTGACGATTGGCGGGCACGGCGACGGCGACGAAGATCGACGACGCCCGCTGAGCATTTTCCTTTCAATTTGCGCTGAATTGCGGTGCTCGGCGTCGGAGAACATGGCGCCACCGCGCTCAATCAGTCCCGGGGGTTTTGCCGGCGTTGGCTTTGGCTCATTTAATTTCTATACCGGTTTCGAGCGTGACGCGAAGGAAAGAGAACACTGCCAGCCTGCTAGAGCGTATTTTCAGCGGGGCACATTCGGCGGAAGGAAAATCTATCTTCGATCATTTTCCCACACTGGCTCATTGGGTTTTGGAAGGAGAGGAGAACGAGAAGCATTATGCTGCGTCACTGCGAGCATAATAAGTACCTTTTTTGCGTTTCGTCACAAAGTCGTCTGTTGACGAAAATAATAACGATTTTTTCGTTCATTTTTACACTCAGCGAAGGATGACTTCCAGAACGCGCGAAATTATTCAACTTTTAATGCACGGAGAATTTTGACGGAACCAGATGGCCAAGATGCAAGACACCGCAAGGCGCGCATAGCGATGGCGGTCTGGTTTCATCTGCTTGATAGCTTTACCACAGGACATCTTCCCGCACCATCATCCCGCCATAAAACTTGCCAAAGTTGTCCTCCCGCTCAACGGGGCTCCAGTTTTTACGACCCTTTGCTCGTCATCATTTTATCATACGATTGGCAGAAAACTTTTGCTACTGTGATCGGCGAATCCCAGTGTGTTTTTTGTCTGTTTTCTTTCTTAAGAACAAATTTATTTGAAGTATCCCCAGCGTTGGGGTCAATTTTCCCCGGGACGCCAAGGGACCGTCCCGTCCATTAACCTTATGACATCTCAATAATCAGCCAACTGTTTCAGGTGAATTGGGTACGCGGACGGAATTTCATCGACGGCCAATGTGTCGGACGGTTCCCGATCGTCGGTGGGAAGATTTCCCATCGAGATTTTGTCAAAGGAACGAGATTTCACTTCACAAATTGAGCTCGGCTAAGAGACCGTCTTCTATGGTGATTTTTGTAGTGTCCACAAAAAAAAGAGGGAACAAAGGTGAAACAAGCCGTTTCATTAGCCCAACCCGGGGTTGGTCTGGTCCGCTGGTTCCTGACTTCGCAGAGAGTCATCTGGGTTAAAGGGACGCCCAGGTGAGGGTACGTATTTGATCATAAATTAATATGTCTATGCTTTTTTTCTCTCTCGCTCCTCACCACCGGAAAGGCTACCGGAGGAATCGAACGCGCTGAAATATTCAACGATCAGGGAGAGTCCGACCCGAGCAACATCAAAGCGATTGCTGCCAGCTACCGGAGGAAGCGAACGAGGATCATTAATGGATAAATGTAAAACTGGAATCCCGGCACAAACAGCGCACCATTACGATGGCGGGAGGCACATTTTTCTCATCATCCATAGATCCTGTTTATGAACCCGCCGCGTGCACGAGAACGCGATGGTGTAGGCCGATACGGTGAATTGGCTCCGCCAGTGATCGATGTAGACAACACTGGAGGCAGACAGAGCAACAATAACGAGAGAAAAAAAAACACCAACTTCAATCTCAATCAATTTCACTGCTACGGCCACCCGGCCCGGACCGAAAAATTCCGCCGAACCGAGCCGGTGGGAAATTAGAAAACGAAACTTTGCTGCCGCCTAATCGGTCGATATCACTTGATTGATTTCGTTCCCCGATCGAGATGAAGGTAAATTGTTTGCGTTTGCGGGGCCTTTGATGGCAAGTTTATTTAAGGTTCATAGGCAATAAAGGAACAGGTTGGAAAAAAGGCGCCACGAGAAGAAGGTGCCAGAGTGAGATTGTATGGACAGGTGCATACTGTTACGGTAATTTATTTTTAAATATTTTATCGCAAGGCAGTGATGGATGCGACGTGTATTGATTTACCAATAATTTTTGTAGGCAGCGGGAAAAACGAGAACTAGCTCTCGCTCCTAATTATTAAACGCTTGTATGGCCCAGTTGTTACCGTAGTTTTTATGCGTGCCAAGGCATAAAGATCAAAAGTTTCTTACCAGCGCTTCACGGGCAAGAACCACACGTTGCGGTTACTAGAAAGCTCACAGCTCTGACGAACCTCTTCTCCTAACGGAAGAGCAACCGCGACGGCTTCACTGATTACGCCGTACCCTAAAGCCCCATCGCCCTCCAACGCGGGAACACGTGGCCCGGCAGTGACAGCGTTGACATGCACCAGTCGTGGATCATTTATTTTCCTTTATCAACACATTGGCCACCGGGCCTGGTGCTTTTGCACGTTTGATGCGGGTGGTACTGCTGTGCATGGGTGAGCGGCATTATCCTTCCTGTGCAAAGACGAAACCGACGGGACGGAAGTGTCTGCACACAAGAAAGTCAACACAAGGCACAGCAACAGCCCGCGGATGATGGCGGCCAGGCAACAATATGTCACGCTCAGCTCAGTTGTGCGAACGGGAGGGGACGAACCCACGTCGTCCGCAAATGGGTGGCCACCACCATCACCACCACCACCACCACCAACAACTACTTGAAAAGCGCCCCGCCGGGGTGGCTGGTTGAGAAAAATACTTGTGCTCGGGGCGGTTTTATTGCTGACATACAGATCAAAGATAAGCCGCGGTTCTGTCCCTCCCTGTCCCGCTCTGTGTCTGTGTGTGTGTGTGTGGGAAGACTCCGTCGTCCGTCGGATGTGTTGGGTTGTTTCGAGATGCTTTGCATGTGTGCTGAACGGACCGCGTGCTGCACCGTGGCCCGGGAAAGCGAAAGACAATGATGGTCCCGATGTTGGAAAGTGATTTGCGAAGGGAAGGGTTCTCGATCGGCGCACGCCCGCTGAAGGTGCTCCGGCATCAGCTGAGCGCTTGTACGGCGTCAGCTTCTGCTGGTGTTGCCGGCTTGAGTGATGATGCTACAGAACTTGAGCTAGATTAAATAAGTTCCAGGTTCTTGCAGGCTGCCGGTTGCACGACCGCCGCTTCCGAGCCGCTCGCAACGATACGAACACGCTGGTGGTGAAAGTGAAATAGATCTCTCTCACGGGCGAATGGAGAAATAATAGAATTTTAAAGTGCTTTCGAGCGATAATTTATGTTTATCCTCTGGCGCTGGCAAGAAGATGGATGCTCAGTTTCGGATCAACCCCAGCTCGCCGGACGGGGATTGATCCAGCCCTCGGTAGGAAAGGGAGACTGGTGTCTGGCACCACTTGGAACCCAGACCGTCCGTGCAGTGGAATGTGTGTCTGTGTGTGTGTTTGAAATAAATTAATGACAAACTTTCCAATTGGGACACTTTCGGTCGGTACTTATTCCGTCCTCGGCTCGGCCCGACTCGGATGGCGTCGTTGATCGCGTTGCTTTAAATGACTCTCGATTCTCTGCCCCAGCTGGACCAAGGACGATGACACCCCGTCCAGCTCGGTTTGGTTCGGGCGAGCTTTGGGTATGATTAATTTAACCCGATTGGACCAATCCTAATGGAGCAATATCACCGAGGCGGACCAAGGGACGATCGAACGGTTACCACAGGACGCGCCACACCATCGCAAGGGTGAGACAAATTGAAAAATGAACACAACAGTGGTAGTGGTAGTGGTTACCGAGGAGTTCAACCTCTCAAGATCAAAGAAGCACAACCGGAAAGTGCTGTTTTACGAACAATAAACGCTGTTTAGGGTCGGCAGCGCCTGTCTTGCCCGATACTGAAGACGGCTGATATGGTGCTGGGTAGCCGTTGGCTGGCTCCTTCGTTTGGCAACGACTGCTCAACGGTGAAGTAGTTTGGCCTTTTGTCTCACCACCACAACCCGACGCTGTCACTGTTAAAGGAGCTTGTCTTTTGCGGTCACGTCAAACTGCTTCGCACTTGCGCTGAGCAAAACGGTGGCCACAGCGGTCGTGAAGCTGTTGTGTGGTGTAATTCATCACATTCGTGTGAGCAACTGTTGGTTGCGATTCTTAAAGAGCATTCTCAAATTCTACTGAGCATACCTTTGAAATGATTGGCTTAGGAGGAGACATATCTGCTCTTCATTTAGGTCTATAAGTTTCAATAATAATACCTGAAATATGTTTGTCATAATAAGTGGGATGAGTGATATGAAGCAAAAATTTATTTTAAATGCACCTGCTGACTTCTTTTAAAGATGTATGCCCCAGCAAACTCCACCCCAAGGTGCTACCGTGATAAACGATGATCCAACTAATTAATTTAGTAACTATCATTCCATTTGTTCCCTCACCTTTCTTTGCAACCCGATTGTTTCAGGCTAATAGCTGTTTGCAAATTATTTCCCCCTCGAGCATCGCCCCACCGAAGGGAAGCGTTTTTGCGCTTCATATCCAGATTTATCACAGAAGGTTTTGCTAGATCTGATCCAACCTAGTTTAAAGCATTACCCAAGCGCTACCGAGCGATGGGAGCGAACACGCTGGCAAACGCGGGCAAAAAGTGGGCAGAGTGCCTGCTATCGTGCTGTGGCTATCCTTAAATTTCCGCCCTCCGTTTTAATGGTCATTTTTATGGGTGATAATATTTTAAATGTCATATCTTGTCGCTGATTCATTTGAGGTTCTCGGCTGTCCCCGGCAACTGCTCCGGCGTGCGCACGTAATGAGATTCGCTGCTTTAAGCGGCCCGGAGGAGCGCGCTTGATGAACTGCCCGGAAGCCCGAAGGACGTAAAAGGAAACCCTTGGCCGGGTTGCGGAATATATAAAGTACCATTTCCGCCGGCGCTCCTGCCTGCAGACACGGCGTTCGGTGCCGTATGGTGAAACTTTTAACCAACCACTTTTGGTGTTCATGAAAATGACTTTTTCACTTGCGTGTTTGAGCAGCGGTGCGGGATTGGGAACACGTTGTCGATATTGAATAAGCCCACCGCGCCCGGCCCGGATGCTGGTACAACATCCTTCCGAAAAAGGCGCTCCGGCGAAAGGGTCCCTTTTTACTGCCACCCTGCAGCATCCAGGAGCCGGGGCCAAGCGCCGGTGAAAATAAATGCTTGTTATATCCGGTGCAAATGAATAACACTACGATTTTGTGGCTGGCTGGCTGGCTGGCTGGCGGGCTGGGCGTTTGTTACACATGCATGGTGACAATGGTGACCCACCCACCCGCCTCAAAAAAGGACTAATGGGAGGTTCGATGGTGTCGGGGCACGGTAAACTGCGGACAATATTTTCGTCTTCCGCATAGTGTGTGCGTGTGTGTGTTTGTGTACGTGGGGTGGAGTGTTGGCTAGGCGCGATGCCTCTTTTTGGGTGTTTATTCGATAGAGCTGTTTCAACTGCGTCCCAGATCGGTTGTCCTGCCGGGTGGTGGGTTCCGTGCGGTCCATGGATTCCCCGGGAGCGAAAGTGAGAAACCGTACATATCTCTACGGTTTTATGCAGCAGAAAATTGTTTTGCTCAATGTTTTGCGCAGACATGTTGCTTTTTTGCACGGGTGAAGCGACATTACAGCCCGAACCCCGCCGGTCCGGGGTAACTTTTTGCATGCATGCAGCGCATAAACATGCTGCCGAACTCCGCGCGGTCCGTAACTTCGGCAAGCGAACGTCCCGTCCCGGGTGGGACGGTCGCGTACGGCCCATTGTTTCGCTTTCGGCCAATCGGTGCGGGAACCCGCGTGGTGGGCTGGTGCAGGAAGGTGTTTTATTTTACTGAAATGTCGCCAGTGTTAAGTTTTTAGGGCACCGACACCGAAAGGTAACCGGAAATATGATAGTGCTCATATGTGTTTATTCCATTCACGAACCGAACCGTTCCGAAAGGGTGTGGTGAGTTTGGGTAAGACGGCAGGACGAGAGGCTAATGGTCAGGACCGAATGTCGAGGGGTTTATGATAATGTCACTGATAAAGAGAAACTGTCGTAACAGCAGGTCCGGTCGGTAGGATACGAAGGTTTGTTTTTTCTGTCTCTTCCTTCCTTCTCTCTCTCTCTCTCTCTCTCTCTCACTCTCTCTTCACGCTTGTATGCTACCAGACTTTTCAATTAACCTTAATCTGAAGAATGATACCAAAAGCGGGGTGCAGGCACTGAGCGGGACCGGAGACGTCCGAAAAAAGGTAAGGAACTAAATTAAGATATCGATTACCACATCGCAGGGACTAAGTGGCCACTCGTGACGGGCGGCAGGAGAACCGGACACAGGAGCCGGACTTATAAGTTAAAGGAACGGTCTCCGATTGGATGTTTGTGTGTGAGCGCGTGCCTGAGGGTTGTATTGCCATTCCCATTACGGGTTACAGAGGGAAAATAAAGTGTTTGCACGATGGAGGTCCTCGTTGGGGGGAAGATAATTTGTGGAAGGTGTTGCGTGCAAGGTGTGTACGGGCAAATTGATAATCCCTCTGTATGCTTTGTAGCGATTGTGGGACGGTCCACATTCGGATACTGTGTGGACTTGCAGTACCCAAGTGCCGATTGTGTAACTGGCAGAAACAGTAACGCATTAATAACAACAATTGGTTTGTAGTAAAAACGAAGATAAATGATGTCTCGTGAAGTTGGCCATTACGAATTCGCAACCGAGAGGTAAAATTCTACAGGTTGAGAAAATCGTTATGATTTGATGGCATGTTCAAGCGACATTTTATATTTATTGGGGACTGCATGAAGCTGGTACAAACAAATTCGTTGATTTCTAAAACTAATCGGTTTCGTTCGACCTTGACGAGTTCGGGGCACCTATTTATATTATTTTAATTAATGGATGCTCGTGAACAGTACAAGTTGCACATTTCTTCACAAAGCTTTCTCATTGTCCTTCGTTATGAGGAATGAACTTTTTTTTCATTCTTAACAATATATAACCCTATTTCATTTATGTAATTATGTTATCTTTGTAAGCATATCAACACATAAATAAGTACTAAACATAATTTCCAGTAGTTATTAAAAACTTTACATTGCATTTATTTCGCCATCACTTTCCAAATCACCTCCTATTGTAAATAAATAATCCTCGAAAGTAATAAAATCTTCACGCTCTCGTGATTTCTTTCTCTCTCCATTGATCGCAGATCAGTCACTAAAAGCCCTTCTGCTTCTTTCGAAATTACTTTACTCCTACGTCAGCGGTATTGTGAACGTTCTCCAGAGCGTTGGATTTATTAAATTTCGCTCCATTCCTAGCCGTGCAGTAAATCGCCGGATGGAAACAGGCACAACTCTGTTCTTCATTTTTCTACTACTGAAGGATGCAATTTGAATGCATCTGCTATGCTCGATGGCTTTCTCGGGTGGAGCAGGGATTCCTATCTGAGTTGTGCTTTTTTTGGTGCTTGCCCCACGCGGCAAAGCCTCCGGGAGGAATAGAAACAACCGAGCTGAACGAATTGTGAATGACGAACGAAGCTGCGAAGTTGGGTGGTAAAAGCCTTGTTAGAAAAAGAGCAGGAGAGAAAGAGAGAAATCGTATGCAAAAAGAACACTATCTAATGTTTAACATGGAAACGTTCGCGATACGAAAGGGTACCAGCGAGAAAGCGTGAGAATGGCCCCGATGATGATGATGCTAAATGTTGATATTGAACCATAATGGAAACACTCGCGCCCGCGGAGCCCTGGAGCACGAACCGTCGTGCGAAAACGTTCGGCCCCGTATTCGATCCGTCGAATAGGCGACGCTGTTTAAATGAGGCATAAAACGCGAGAAAGGTACCACGTAGAACGCGGGGAGTCTGCACGCTCGCCGGGCTGCTCGGAATGGCCGATGGCAGCAAATTGGATTTTTACAGTTTGAAATATGTTACTAATGGTTGAAAATTGTTTTCCATTGTCATTCGCAGCATTTTGGCTTCCAACTTTCCGTCTCTCCGGTCGTGGCGCGATCTGGCTCACCCTTCGCACCGGGCACACGGTGCGGTGTCTACGTGTCGTCGAGCGACTGAGTAGAGCCTCGATAGAGGGCTGCGCCTATCGACCGAAACATAATCGATGTAATTTATCCAGAAAATATTGGAACCTCGTACCCGGAAGTAGCGTACGAAACGACGCTCGGCGCCGCTGTACTTGTGTTGGGCAATTCGCACGCTTTCGGTAGGCAACGCTTCGATAGGGGTTTCGCCATTCAATCGGTAGCCGGGTTCCAGTCCGGCCATTGTAGGTCGAACTTTTGTGCCCGATTTTTTTTTAGCTGTTCGCCCGCCCACTTGCTCCGTACACCCAGGTCAGGGATAGCAAGACAAATGGACGCCGTTCGATCATTTTGGCGTGCGAACGGCACAATTAAGGAGAGACCCATTTTTACCCCATTTAGCGGCGGGGGTGTGTGGGTGAAAGGGCCGCTGGGTGGCAAACTCTGTAGCGGGTGGCTTTGTTGCCAGGATTTTCCCACACGCATCCACGCCACCGGCCGCAGGGAGATTGGAATGGGTCTGATTGGCGGCATTAGCGTTGACGTTAATGTTTGATGACTTTCGGAGCATTCGTCTGCTAATAGAGCGAATTTGTTCAACCTCTTCCCTTTGAGGATGGAAAGGAAAGGTATGGATCGCGTTAATGCGAGCCTGTTTGAGTGACAGGTTGCCCCGTTTGTGCTGGAATGGCGGTACGTGCGTCATTTCGGGGTCAGCTGTGCGCCTATCCCGGGTGTCGGTTGTAATGAGGCATATCCGGGAATGATCGTTTGCAGCAGTGCTTTGCAGTGACAAGTGTGTTGTCACGTAAAAGTGGTTCGCATTCAATGGTTCTGGTTGGATGCATGTGAATACGAACTGTTTGTGTTCGTGCCCTGGAATCAAATATTTATTAAACACTTCCATCTTCATCTTATCGTTGTGTTCAAAAACATGTCACAATTGCTTTCGGATACACCAAAATTATGAATTACAAATAATACGTGCAACAGCTGCTTTTTGGATTGTAGTGAAATACACTGTTCATCACAATATAGCTAAAGAATGAAAACCTCAGTTTATTTACTGCATTCAAGCGAACATTCACTAAACAATTATTGAACTTTTGATGAACAATGCTCGTCCTAATACTCGACTAAAAACTTTCTTCCCAACAACACCTGTTGCAAATCTTTCCATACCTTCCAACTTGTACAAAAACTAAACATAAACCACCGACCATCCCCAATTTCCAGACATGTTCCACCGAATCATAATGGTACCATCATCGCCTTCTCCTGCAATGATGCTTCCAGGCAGGAGTTGTCATTCGCTGCGTCGTAATATTCCGTGCGTACGGTTTACGATCGTTTCCATCATGAAGCGAGAGGCCTGTGGCGTGCGGACGCATTTGCGTCTTTTAATGTCACTTCCGGAATATGGTCCAGTCATCAAACGAGGAAGCGTGATGGTCGTGCACATTTACGAGCCAATACGTGGACGAGCCAAGAGCATCAAGTCGGCGGGTCGGACTTGCTATTCGGAATCGATTAGATGGAAAGTTAATGCTTTCAGGCGCTCCAATATGGAAGCCGTGCCGAGCACGGTACGAAGGGATGTGGAAATATTTCTCTCGATTGATTGATGTCACACAGGAACACAGGGGGATCGATAGTGATAGAGTGCACGGGCCTTCCTCGCCAATCTGCCTCGGGACAGACCTTCTCACCCGTGGGAAGCTTGTGATGACGTTGAATTTGTCGCAGGATTGACACCGGATTTGGGGACAAATCCATTTCCATAATACACTCCGCACGCTTCAAACGTCCTCAGCCCGTGCCAGCCGGCAAGAAGGAATATTTTCACTCAGCACCGGTCGAGCTCCCACCGGGCGTATTGAATTCGATAGATTTTTCTCATGTTTAGTTTTACATATTTCATAAATCTATCACAGCACCCCAGTTCCGACTCCACTCCGCTTCACTCATCGTGGCAAATCGATCGATGTATCTGTGTGTGTCAGAAGTCATGTTCATTTGACTTCCAGTTGAATATGACCACCGGCATCGACGGTTGGGATTTGTGTATCTTCGTCTGCATCTGTGGGATATCCTCACCTGGCATGCCGGCATGACTGCGGCACAGCATTTCTACGATACCCAGTCATTCGGGTTTTACCGAATCGTTTCCATTTAGAGCACAGCATCGGTTACATTCCCGGAGGGTAGATCGCTCGTTTGCAAACACGGCAAAAGGTGAAAGGCACCCAGTTCCCAATTTCCGCTTCCTTTCGCATAAAAGAAGATAGCACACATAGAGCGCAACAGAAAAAAAAACACACACAAAAAGGAATGAATCTGAAAAGACACACACAGCTCGATTCGCCTTGATGCTAGCTGCATCCGTACCACAGAGGACAGAGTGCCGTTTGGGGGACAGGAGTTTTGACAGCTGCTTTTGAATATTTTATACAAATCGAATCGCTCCGTGCACTATTCCAGAAAGTGCAATCTCGACTGTCGTGAAATCTTTGCCGTCTAGCAGTTACTTCATCGCATCCTGCCGGTACGCCTGGTCTGGTCCGAGTTCGGTGAGTTAGTGGTAAGTTCGACGGTTGTCGTTTTTCTCCAAAGAGAAGTAAAAAAATTTACGATAGCAAACCATTAAGTCCTAATTTGAGAGCACCACCTCTTATTGCCCTCATTCTCAGAAGGGATCTGTTCGCGTCGTCTGTCTCAAACCGAACGATCATCAGCATAATGGGAACAAATTTACGACACCGGGGTATCACCAGGTAGCTCTTTATGGTGAGGAATTAAATCATTCGATCAATAATCGATTCCGGAGCGGGTTTTTTTCCCCCTCAGTCCTGACCCGGTATGAATCACTCGTGCTCGCGGAGAGAGAAAAAAATACGACCCATAAGGTTCACATCGTTCGTCCGTGAAGACTTAATTCGTTTTTTTGTTGTTGCTCACCTAACTCAAAATGACGATCCCGATCGAAGTATATTGGAAGATATGGCCCGCGATGCAGTAATGGGTGGGACGGTCAAAGGATAATTTAAATTTCGAATTCGTTAACAATTTATCAACTCCCGGCAGCGGCGTGTTGTGCGTTCGCCCAAGTCCAGGTTCGGCCCGAACCAGGTAAAGGCGCACTGGCACTGGCCGCACCTCCCTTTTTATCTTTCACTTTTACTACCGGATTATCGTTTACTGGTGCGCATTAAAATTGAAGTTCCGAAGATGTACTGTTATTGCTCTTTCTCTCGCATTGGCTCCGCAGGCGAGAGAACATGCCGGTCCAGAACGAGCTGTTCTCGTTCCGAACCAGGAATCTTGCGCCATTTTGCCTGGCAAAATTGAATGCCATTTCCTTCACCTTCGGATACCGCAATAAATTGTAATGGTACGCGTTTTACTTTCTTTCGGTGTATGTTGTTGGAAAAGCAGCTCAACTTCGATGCAGATAGAGTGCTTATTTTTGCGAAAGATTTTCTTTGCAATTGTGAGTTTTTTTTTGCTGTCTAACCCACGAAATACGTTAATCCGATTGAATTAATCTAAATGTTTGGGTTTACAGAATAAAAACTTCAAAATAAAGGTAAATAAAAGGGTTACACATCATTTGTCCACAAATGATTATACTAAATATCCCTGACTCAAGTATTTGCACAAACTTGGTCAGCAATTAAATCCAGGTCTGAAGCTACCACGCTAACATCCAATAACAACAGTCCCAACTTTAGTGTGCATTCCAACTGCTAATTTCAAATAACACAATAAATTCATCGCATATAATCCATTCGTGCCAGCTCAGCTATCTGTACCCAGCAATTCACGGAACTTAGATCCAGCAATTCGTTTGAAATTATGATCTGCACAACGCCACCGGTGGTTCCCTATCCCGGCACTGAAACGCAATATTACGACGATAATAGATCGAAAACACACACATCGTGCGGGATTATTTGCTCGATGTTTTTGATATTATATTGCAGCCGTCTCACGGGCGACCAGATCCCGAACACCCCACCCATTGGCATGGAAGGTAAAATTGCACGACCACGGTGTGCACACAAAACTCATTAGCAGAAATAAATTCACTGAAAACAAAATGCAAATCCTTCAGGCCCGTGCTGGACCCAACCGGAACGCAACCCGACAATTACCGATGGCGAAAATGAGGAAAAAATTCCCAACACAAACACAACCCCCCGTGCGCGCGGGTGTGACGGTGCCTCTCGTACCGAACCGGTTAGTTGGCTTCGAATGGTTTCGTCGCGAGCGCCACCGTGTTTGATGTAGGCACTGCACGGAAACTGCAAATGCAAATAAACACCGGCGGAAAATAAATATTATGTTACATCGGGGAGTGTCCTATAATTTAGACCTTTCGCTTAACTCAGCGCGATGCACCAGCTGCGACTGGGCGCAGTTTACCCCGCCACCAGGACCGGTCGTGTGCCTGCTCCCCGGCTGCAGCAGACGATCCCGCACTCGTTAAGCCAGTAATGGGCCACTTGTTCATTCGCTCCGCCAGTCTATTAACCTTTTTAGTTCTGCACGAGCAGATGATCACCGGGCTGGCCGGGCTGTGGGCTGTTGCCCTCCCCGCGGGTACTTTTGTTTTATTTTTTATGCATGAGCCTGGCTGGGAGCCGGCGAGCGCACAGGTGGACACCCACACCGCAAATGGCCCACACCGTGCGCCCATCGGGCCGCGTCCCGCACGCTGAACACCGAGAGTGACGTGACATAATTGTGATTGTAATAAATTACTGTCACTCGACCCCGAGTTTACCCAGGGTGGGAGAAAAGGGGAAGAGAGGGGAGGGACGCCGGGGGGACAGGTGTGATGGAGTTGTTTGGTAATTAATTTGGCCGTCGGCAGCCTCACCATTTCGTGCGGAACCGACCGGCCTCATGATGCACTAAATGATCTGCAAAAAGTAGCATTTGTGCCACACGCGCACCAACACTCATCAAACTAATCTAAATGGAGTATTTGTAGCAGTCGCTGCCGGGCTGGGGTCGGGTGGGGGTTTTGATCTAAGCTTCACCTCAACCGGACCGACCGGATCGCACGCAGTGTCCATTAACCGGGGGAGCCCACCGCCGTCCCGTGCCCGTGGCACAATATTGACACATGAGTGTGAACGATAGCGGCCTGAGAGCGTCGTCAGCTGGATGATTTTAATTAAATGTAAAATCACTGAACAGTGTATATTCCGCCGGACAGGCCGGACAAATGATGATGCCGGATGCGACGGGGCAAATGAGCGCGTGTTTATTAACTGTCATTTGTATCGCAGCACTTCACCGCGCTACGTTGAAAATGATGATCGAGCACCTTTCGACGGGAGGGATCGGGTTGTTTTTCAGCGGTTACAAACGAGTTTTCCACCTATTTGCACCGGGCCATTGCGTACCGTGTGAATTAGGGGCGATGCGTGAATAGAGTTTTTTTTTGTTTTCCACCGATCCATCTTGTTTTATTGCTGGCGAGCTGCAAATATGTTCACTGTTTATGTTCATACCCGCCGAACCATCTCGCGTTAGCGTAAACAGACAATGTATGCATTAGCTACAAAACTGTTTTTGTTCGAGGAAAAGCCATAACCGCATTGTACAATGACCCTAGCTTCACGCCAAAGTCATAATGAATATGATAACAATAGCATATCCGTTGTACATTGACAAAACATTTTATAAAATAATTTGCAACCCATGTTTAAGATTTTGCGAATAACAACCAACAGTTGTGTTGGTACTGTGAATGTTTATTATGGTTTTCTCTCAGTATTGTATGATAATTGAACGGTGATGAAGGTTTTCTTTCGTCGCTGTTCAGCTTGTTCAGTGTTATAGAAATTGGGGCCTATCAGATTGTTTTGCATTGACTTCGACTAAAATTAACTTGAACAAAATGTTGCAAACCGAAAAAACATCGTTGAATTTATCTCATCAATATGAGTAGTATTGCTGTTCGTGTTGTGCAAACTAACTGCATAGCATACTTCCAGGCGCTAGTTTATCCGAGACACAAACCAGCTCCACGAAACTTTACTTCTTCTTGGTTTGCTGGACAATCAACGTACGTTCATACCTGCCTTTTCTAGCTCTCCTTGACAATTTTATACCCGTAGATGGATAGTCAGTCATGCGTACGGGTAGATGGTTCAGTTGAGATTTGAACCCACAGCATGTGGTGTATGAGGCCATACGCTATGCACCTGGACCAAGCGACCGTCTCAACGGAACATTTCAATAAAGTAAACAGTTTTCGGTGAGTTTTGATTATTTCTTCTACATAAACAACATCTCGATACATCTGAACAAAATCTAAGTAATCCATTCGATGGCCTGATGAGGAGTACTCGTCTCCAAATTGTTATACCATTATGTCACTCTCGTAAAATCGGTATCTATTTTAGCTGCGAATCAAACATATCGCTCAAAAACATATCGCAAATAAAAATACGTTTTACTCTTCCGTACATGCTCTATCGAAACTCACTCTTATCGCATCACCGGCAGACCCCTCTTCAATCGTTTACCGTTCCATAATCGTTTAACTCCGGTCCAGTTTCGGTTGATGTACGAGCACCACCTGCTACAGCAGCAGCAGCAGCAACCGCTTCTTTGGCAGGTGTAGGATTAGAGTTTACCGGACAGCACATTTGATATCGTCCCACTCCCACCGACTCCTACATCCTGTCCACAACAAACGCACGGAAGAAGATAAGTGTATCAATAAATGGCATCTTTCGTCCTCAACTTTTCGGTCACCGGTTTTCGCTCTCCACCGACATGACACACACACGGGATGGAGGAACGACGTGGAATTTTGTGGTTCAAATTTGCTGCAGCAAATTTCAGCAAACTTTGGCACATAATGGAGAAATATGTAGCCGGGTTCGGTCTCGAGCACGGCGGTGCTAAACCTCGGCCGCCGAAGCTGCATGTGTTACGAGCGTTTGAACTCGTTCAATCTTTTACACCGCACCACGCTTCTTTCCACTGCGTGCAACAATCGTCTGTAGCACCACCACCAACAGCAGCAGCAGCACATCATCGTCAACATTTATAGTGCAGCAGCCTGGGGGCAGCGAACGTCGGCTACACATCCTCCACTAAGATGTAACCAGCAGCACATTCTGCACAACTTTTCTGGAACGGGTTTTCCTCGAGCTAACCCCGAGCTGGCCATGCACTCCGTTGCTTCTGCGTGTGTGTATGTGTGTGTGTTTGAGTGTGGACACAGGAAAGCAAGGGCATGCACATCCCGAAATCCTCCCGTTCCGGAGAGACGACATGGACATGTTTCCTTTTGTATTCCCAGTGCACAGTACGCCTAGTCGGACGGTCTTGGTCTCGGTCTGGGCATGTCGTGCCCTTTATCACATCGGTTCTGTCTCCTCCCCAGCGCCGAGGTGGAAAGCGAGATGATTTGTAGCAACAGTTTCAGCATATAAATATGATCTTTATTCACTTTCTTAACCTCCTCCCGGGCGTCCTTCGCCTTTCACCAGCACCAGCACCACCATTTTATCACCGTCACCAACCGGCGACCCACTTCGAGGTCCTTTACCGTCGTGTCCAATACGAGCAGGGGATGATTGCGTAACGAATTCTCTGTTGTGCCACTGTTATTCTACAACTGCAGTTTCTTGCAATTGATATAATACTCCACAACCAGCATTGCGAACATTCGCATTACGCTTCGAACGAAATGCTCGATTGAATAGCAATTATCTGCCTGTAATTGAGTCGACTGCTGATCTCCGGGGCTTATACTAAGACGGTTGCATCAGCCCACTATTGAATCGTGCTTTTGCAAGTTACTGATTATTCGTTTGCATTTATTATTATCAACGTTCTTTTCCCGCCAAAATTGGAACACATTTTATGCATGCAAAGCACCCGCATGTTAATCTTTTCCATATCCACCTAGCTGTTACTCAAAAATCAAACTTCCTCCTCCTTTCACGAACAGTGGCTCCGTGCACAAAAATCTGCGAACGAAAGTTAATATTCTCCCACCCTAAGACGACTTCCTATCCGAACACTCTCTAGGGGATAACTTTCCGCAACGATCTCTCCCGCTCTCTATCTTTCTCTCTCACGCTTCCCAACCTGCGGTGCGTTGTGTTTCCCATTCGATCATCGATATGCGTCGATAGCAGACGATATTCGTAGCGGTGTCGAACTTGGGTACGGCGGGTCCATACATGGCACCCGTTGCCGGCGGTAGAAAGTTTTTCCCGAGCATTTAATTATTAATAGATTCCACATCGCAAACGATTCTTTCAACGCCTCGCAGCGCCATCGTTACCGTCGCCTTTGAGGCTAAGAAAACCAAGCAAACTTCCGCCATTCAGAAGCACTTTCGTAACCATAGCCGCCGGTTTTCCCAGCAGAAATGTACCGGGGTTGCACAAAACATTGCCACGTGTGGTTCAGCAAAGCAGTCGGGGGAACGAGGAAAGAGAGTAAGAGAGTGAGAGAGAGAGAGAGAGCAAGCGAGCGAGATTTTAAAATTCATTAGCAAAATCTGAACTCCTCGGTGATCCGTGGTTCTCCGTGCAAGGTGGCGCTGCCAACGATGGCAGACTTTGCCGGAAGTTACAGGAATGATTTCACCAAACTTCGCCAAAATTCCCAGCAATACGAAACGAGAGGAAGATGAGATGCTAGATGCACCACATGGCACAGGCCACCCAATCCTGCCAACCAGCCGATCACCATCATCGTCATCATCATCGAGATCGCAAAACTTTGCCGCGGAGCTCGCTTCCGTAACGCACTCGGAAGCGATTCGTGCTTCAAAACTCGTGGAATTGAAACCGACGAGAGGCCTCATTTGCATTTATATTGAGCGAAAGCGATGCAACCGAACGTTAAATCGCACGCAGAAGGGGGAATGGGTACATATTTTTCTGCCCTCGGAATGTACATGCCTTTTAATTTGGCAGGGGGTTGAGAAATATGGGCGGGAAACAAAATATGGAGAAACTATTCTATTTTTTTTGTAAAAAGTACAAGAAACCAGGACAAAAATGCACCCCCCATTTTGGTGCGTTTATTTTTATTATCAATTGATCACTTTATTAATTTACACTACGTGGAAATATTTTATTTTCTCGTGAAAACAAGTACAAAGGAGCCGCCTGGTATCTGGTGATTTTAACTCGGGTATGTTTTTAATTCGAAGATTAAGCACTGCTTTTTTCGTTTTCACACTGCTTCATCCATTAACAACTTCAAATTGTACTAACATATACTGCTTTGTGTAATGAAAACAATCAACCTATCCCACTCATTTCGTTACCCACATTACTTTCATTACTAGTGAAAACACGGATTAACGAAAATGCATCTCGAATGTTGCGAAGTAGGAGGCGAAGGAAATAAATTATTTCGAGGGAACCAAAGAAGCTTTACGGGCTGTAATGAATCGCTGATATAAGGGCCCAAATAAATGAGAAATCAGTAATCGGATTTAAACACCATGTTGGTACCAAAATGACTCATCAACATAAATAAAAAAAGATCTCAGAAGCAATTTAATTATGCAACAATTGATTATTCAGAGGATTTATTTCGCATCCGTAAACCAAGAACTTGAAAATCGGTTCTGCGAGTCAAAGAGCTGAGAAAATTCAATCAGGAAGTCATAGTAATCTAAAATTATATGCATCCTTTTATTTCACAGGAAAAAGTAACAAAATCATCACGACAATGAATGACACAACCAACCGTATCAACAAAAGCTTTCCTCCAATCCTGCGAATGTCACGCCATTCTCAGGTGCCAACCCTTCCAATTCATTGGAATAAAAGGAATAACAACGCTTCCTTTCGTGCGTCATTTTTTATTCCTCTTCGCCCTCGCCTATCGCAACCTGCCTCACCTGCCGCGACCAATTGATAACATTCCACTGCCTGTTGAAACTGGATGCGTTTGTTTACTGCAGCCGTACAAGAACACCACCCATGAGAGAAATCCTCCGTTTCCCGACGCATTCGGCAGCAGCGGTACTATGACCGAATTACGACAGCTGAAAGTTGAATGAATTCTCAACCATGCACGGCGCAAACTCGTCCTCCTGGTGAAGGTGAGGCAAACGACAGACAGATACACCAAAGTGCTGCACGTTACTGGTGAAAGGGTTTTTTTTTACGAAGTATTCATTTCAAAACATACACTCCGATGAATTTGTTGGGTATGGATGAACTTTCGATCAGGTGAACTTGTTCGAAAACGGTACATTTCAGGGTTGTGTGAGAAGGTTTTTCTATCATCACGAAATTATAATCCAAAATTTATGTTTTTTAACTAAATCGATAAAACTAATCTTTATTATTATCTGAACTAAATCAATTTTTCCACCATGTAATTTATATTGCGATGTGGCAAATACGTTACTGTTATATACATTATATACGTTATAATTACCATTCTTTCTACAAGCAAAGTTTTGCGCATAAATTTGCACATAAAATATTAACTGCTTCATGCGACTCAACCGCCATAATTTGAAAAGTACAATAACTACTTTCCTCCTATGTTACAACCACAAAAATGGGGTTTTACTTCTTTCCCAACCAATCTTCTTCTCCATCCATTTCCAACAGGGGCTCTCTATGCCACACGCTGCACTGGAACAGTCATAAATGTGAAAACAGCCATTTTCGAGCTCATTTAGCGAAATGCTTGGCTGGAAACTAATAAAACCGGACATCATTCCGAATCCACACGCAATCCGAGGCCCCTTGGGTGGGTTCCACTGCGAATGGAAACTTCACTGCTACCGCCCGTTTCTAATCTATGCAAAAACGGCACACGATTAAACCCTCCAAACTGGTAAACATACTCGTTACCGGAAAAGGAGCCGCCGTTGCATTCGAAAGACACATACCCACACATGAACGGAGTGCCAGCTGCGAATGTCTTAACCCGAAACCGCTCATCCCGACCCGGTCCACGAGCGGCAAACTCTCAAAGCCCAATCATACCATTAGCTCCTTGTTGCATGCTATCTGAAATTGCTCATAATGACAGCCATTAATGCCCGTCCAGCCGGTGGGGAGAACTCAGCCGGTCGTCGCACGATTTATGTCCAGCGATGTGCGGTCCGCACCATAGGACGAGTGAATAAAATTTCAATAATCTACGGCCCCGATCCCGAGCGAGCTGTCTCGAGGCTCCCGGGCAGGACATTTACTGCCGCATTCAGCCCGGAATTTGCTCGAAGCGGGACTTATGGTCAGATTGGAGGGTTGTTTTTTTTGCCCTCTTTGCTCCCATTTCCCACCGGTCTCCCTCCGGTGGCTTTGATGAGTGCGGTAACGTTGATGACCCCGAAATCGGAATCGGGTTTAACGGTGTTGGTCCATTTTGTAGATTAAGGAAGTTTTGTTTATCTGCTCCGGGTCAGATCCGACGTTATATGGCCAAGGGTTTCGCTCGTTGCGCTTAATGGTGCATGAAACAAATCCGTGCCATCGTCGATGTGATCCGTGCACGCACAGCACCCTGTCTCTCTCTCACTCTCTCTCTCTCTCTCTCTCTCTCTCTCTCTCTTTCTTACAGTTGGGTCTCGTTTACAAATTACTTTTACAGTTCAACGGCAGTAACGGATCGGAATCAGAACTAGGATGCGTGTGTGTGTGTTTTTTTTTCTTAGTGAAGAGATTTTATGAGTGCCCTACCATAAGCTCCTTGACCTCCGCACGTCCACAGTTTCATTCTCGTTCCCAACCATCCGGCACTCAGAGCGTAGGTGGAGATGAAGCTGATTAAACTAGTCGGGTTCGTTTGGTTTGATGAGATCGCCCGCAAGTAAATGGTATGTGATTGAGTGTAAACGAAGCTCTCGAATTACGCTCATAAAACGTTAATGATGGCGCTCCCGTACCGTAAGAGATCAGATGCGCCCGAAGGAGGATTAAAACCATGTGTGGATTTTCTCTCGCCCCCTTTCGTTCCAGCACGATCAAGCACGGCAAAGCAAACGTTGCGGAAAACAAACGGCAAAGTAAAGCTGCTTTAAAGCACTCCCATCCGATGCAAATCAATCAGAAACGAATCGAAACCAACGAGCCACTCAACCGACCATACCACCATCTAATTAACTCAGACCGAGCCACGAGCACACTATTCCCAGTGGAGCAATTTGTGATTTTTCCTTCTCGGCCGTTCTCGCGCGTGGCGGAAAAACCCAGCGTTCTTCAGCACACGCACACGCGTTTTCTTACCGTGTTCTTCTCCCGGCCCGGGCAACGCGGCACAGCTGCGTCGAGATGCGAACGCACCAGGCACTTGTGGGCAGCAACCTCGTAACGAGCCTAATTACATATGCAAACAGAAACCATAACAATAATTGATAAGGGATTTGTGTTTGAGGTTCGCTTTGTCTGCTTTATTTGTTTCCTCCCACCCATTCCAATCCCGTTTTGTGGTTTCACCACCCCAAACGCCTCCTTGGTAGAAGCGCCCAGCTCGCACGGGAAATTGGAAGGACTGACATTCGATATTTAAATTAGTTATAAATACCTTAATGCGAGAACACTTCACCTTTGGCGTGTTGGCGGGCTCACATCGACCTGCTTTCCATCTTTCGCTCCCATTCCCCTCGATCTAGGTCGTGTGACCCAGGCCTGCCGCGAACTGGGAATTCCACAACCACACGAGTGTGCATGTGTCCGTGTTTCCTGTCTGGTCTGAAAGCGGGCTAATAGAGGCACAACTTGAGCGGGAGCCTTCTTGATAACAAGCTGCCACCTACCGGCGGCTTCTTCCCTGCGCCGGTGACCCGAACATGGAAAATGAATAGCCAGGTGGAAACGACGGTAGGTGTGTGTGTGTGTGTGTGTGTGTGTGTGTGTATGTGTGTGTGTGTGTGTGTGTGTGTGTGTGTCGAAAGCATTTGCATTTCATTGCTCTCCTTCTCCGGGGCGAGCAGTACGTCGGTGGCAAACATTTGCTCAACGTTGGCATACCGGCACACGGTGGAGTAGTTCCTTTCTTCCCGGCATATGACACACTCACACACGGAACCTGACTTATGATCGGGCGGCAGGCGTAATGAAGATATGGCGCACCGGGGGCGTACTGATGCCTTCATATGCTGCCGTACACCACACGGGAGTCGCTGTCGCCGCTGCCGCTGCCTGTCGGTTATTTTCTATTTTCAGGGATTATTGCTTAATCCTATGCATATTTTATCTATCATTACTGTCATTATTGTTGCCTGCAAACGATTTTCTCGCTTCTTTGTGTGCGCGCTGATGTGTGCGATCTCCTCGGTCGGGCGCTCCTTCTGCGAGCAAATCTCGGTGACGGCGCGGTGGAGCGACCCGGGAAGAATAATTGCACCCGGCATAAACATGCCAACATGTTTCACCATCGGGCAGGCTCACGACAGCCCCGATGACAATGGTAACGACCATCGACAACGCCGGGCCACGCAGAAGCAACCGAGCGCCGAGCGTAGCTCGTACCGCGCGTTGCCATGACGACTGTGACTCAATTTTACCCACTCACCTCGCTGGTGCGGTACGAGCCGGTGTCACTCCAAATAAATTATCTTCGCTATCATCTCCCACCGTGACTGGTGACATTGCCTCGCGCAACGATGCCCACAAGAGCCGGCGGAAAAACCGAACCAAAAGGGAAAATATTCATTGTTCGCTGACTTCACGCTGGGCCAAGGCGCACGACCTCAAGGACCGGAGAAAACGCAGTGGGGAGAGCATAAAAAACACTCTTCGGCGCTGCGGTAATAATTTACATTTATTAGAGTACATTATTGATATGGCTTGCAAATTAAGATACAATTCCATTAGCCATCGGCGCGACACTTCCCTGTTGCTGCGTGCTGGTGAACGGATGAATACAAATTGCGCCAAATAGGGTATGCAAACTGCCGGAGCCGTTCGTCGTGCCGTCGTTTGTTAAGATTTGAGATATGGGCTCGGCGGTGCAAGTGTGTTGCCCTCTGTTTGCTTCATTTTTATTCCACTCGATTAGTCTGGAAATTCATGCTGCGACGTATCATGGCCGGCGGATCTTAATGTATTGCACTCGCACGGGGAAGACTGACTCGTGGTCCTTCCTGGTTTTTGCATTTGGAGAAGGACTGAAGAAGGAATAGTACTCAGATGCTCTTCATTCTTGTGTTGTAGCTTCACTCCTGGTTTGTTGAATATTTTTATGGCGTTCAACAAATTTCCGCTGAGGATACGGAAAGCGTTCCGCATAAATGCTGATTTGCATTGTGTAAATCTGCTGCTGATCACTCTGTACTCTGTCCTGCAAACGCAATAAAATGTAGAGATATTCTAAAGGTTCTAAAGCACATGGCAGGCGGTATCAATCATCGGTGTTCATATTTTTCCAACCTTACAAACTCCATACGCAAACGCTTGTCTACATTGTTGCGTGAATGTAAATTCATTTCATACAAGAACAAGCACCGCAAGCTGCACACGACGAACAGCGTGAAATCAAAACGAACCCTAATTGCATATGCCGTGGGGCGCGGTAGTTGGGAAAACTTTTTCAACTGTTTCCTTTCTGTTCTATTTTTCTTTGCGCGTGAAACCTTCAACCGCTGCGTGGAGGAGAGCTCACACCGGTCACGTAATTACACTGCAGTGATTTGGACGTGCCCATACCGCGGCCCATTATTGTTGCAAAGCTGTGACTCATTAGGATGCATGTATTCGCCATAAAGCAGTTGCGCATTCGAAATGAGATTTGTCTGATGCACCACGACCAGCCCTGCAAGGACTGTGCAATGGCGATGGCGAGGAAGCAAAACCATCCAATTTAGCTGAGCTGCTCGTTTTTGCAACGATTTAATTTCAAGATGAACGAATACAGCTCTGTGTTCTATTAAATTAAGAATCGCTTTAATTGAGACAAAGGGAGCAGCGTTTTGAGACAGCAAAGAAGAAATTGAACGCCTTTCACTGAAATGTACGCAGGCTTAAAGAAGAACTCGGTTCTTGGAGAGCAGGAACGCAAAAACTCTCCGAACGCAATGAACGCAGCGAACTTCGAAAGGTACTGCAAACGGTTTATACTAAAACTTGCAGCATATTTGCCAACGTATAGTGTAAAATGATAAATGAAACGAAGTAAAATTCCAACTATTCGAAACTTCCCACCATTGTGCAGTGAGTACACAAGCCATGAATAACCGGCAGCCTGAGAAAGAGCGTAGAAGATCGTGCACTCGACACTAGTTTCTTGCCAGGGTTCTTCCGGCTGGGTCTTGCTATCGGACACCGGGCTGCTCCCGGGAAGCAAGAAAAATGGGTCACTATTAGCCAAGCCGGAACGAAACTTTCCAACGCGCGAATTTAAAACAAAAAAAACTCCTTCTTGCCCTCCGCTCGCGCACAGCACTAAAATCCCAGCGAGCAACAGTCAACAACCGACCGGCTGAATTTTCCGAAGTTAAACGACCGTGTAACGGAAGAGTGGCTGATGTGAAGTGAACTAATTGTAGCCGGTGTTTTCGCCGCTGCTCGTCAACGGGCTCACCGTCTTCTTTGTCGGAACGGATGGCCCTGCCAATTCTGACGAGACGCCTCCAGCTCCATCATCGCCGCCCGCCTACCGGACCGCTGCGATGTCCTTTGAATCTGAAACTTCTGCAGGACGCTGATTAAAAAGGGGGACCAACCGTTCTACCGCGCAACCGAACTTATGATTTATGCTTCCCACGGGTTCGCTCGCTTTTATCTGCGAACGTCAAGTCGAAGCACTTGCCACGGGACCACGAAGATCGTCTCGAGGCAACGACGTTGCCGACGCAAAAACGACATTCACACGTTGCTCGAACGGGCTGAAGGAGGTGTACTTGACCGGCGACCGAAATCACCACCGCAGCATCCCGCTTCCCGCACCGGCGGAGCAAAAATCTGGCAACCGAAAGCGATTCTCCGCGCAGTGTCGTAAATTTCGATAAAACCCCCGAAAATTATCATACGAATAGCGTCGTCGTTTGCATCGCACGGCCACGAAGAAAACGCAGAAGTCTGTAAGCGCCCACAAAACCGCAAAGTCCCAGGTATCAGGCTTCTTGATGCGCAAATGCGCCGGTCTCGTTCTCCCGAATGTACCGTGCCTCTCGGTGTCCACGTGCAAATGGCACCGGGACTGCGTACGGTTTCCTCGCACACTCACAGCCCAGGTACGTGTGTTGATGAATGTAATAAATTTCCTGAATTTCAAATACCGGGGATTAGTGGCAATGGAGCAAACCCTCTTCAAAAGTTGAACTATTTTCCACCCGAGGCTGCGGCGGCGGCTGCCAGAAAATGACACGCGTCGCGACCGTGTTCTCCTCGTCCCCGTTCACCTGTTTTTCCGCACTCATTTACCGCACAAATCGATAAAATTCCTTTTCTTCCCCCTGCAACTGCTCGAGCAACTCGAGCTCGTTATCACGGTACTCTCCAGTGCGCACGAGACCGTTGGCCAAGGCGAACCATATTCTTTTCGACAATAATGTTCACTGTCGCGTCAAATAGCCTCTATTTGGGTAAGGGGCTTCGTTGTATCGTTCGTTCCTCATCGTCATCATAACCATCATGCCCAGCGTCATCCCGCCTCGCCGTAAGTGACTGCACTGGCCAGCTTCCGGTCCCGGCAGGATGGAAACTGGACGATACGTCCAACAAAACCGCAACCGGTGAACGGAGTGCTGCAGGTATGGGGAGCTGAGCAGGATCGTAAAAACGAACGAAGTATGTGCAAGCACGCAGTCAAAGATGATTATATTGCGAGACGCATCCCGCACCGGAGAGGGACGACAAAGGCATTTTGCAATATCTAACGCTTCTTTTACTACGTATTTCCTCGCACAAGAGAAAAGTTATTAGAAACCGTACGTCTTAATCATGCGATCACAATGAGCGATGAGTTACGGCAATCTTCGTATGCAATGCAACTCAAACTGCTTGACATTTCCACCAGTCACTTAACAAAATGTGCTGTAAAGCTCTCATCAGAGTTTATGTTATACTGATGAGTGAGTAAGTAAGTAAGAAGCAAACAATATCTATCAAATTAAAATAAAATTCAATATAAAAACTACTTTAGCCGTGTTCCTCCAAAATGGCATCACCAAAACGTACCGCAATTGTCTGATTGACCTTCGGCATCGATGACTTTATCCAGCAAAACTAGAACATCCCAAACGCGGTGGTTATGGGTTGAATCGGCTACATCGTTACGAAACTGCCATTCATATCCACTTCAATTGGCAATGCGCGTCGTTAGCCATCATCACGGAGTGCAAAATAACATCACTCGCAAAGTTTAACGGCCTTTACAACTATCTGCCCGCTGGTCGGGAATGACCGGGCTGAATATATGTTCCGTTTTTGTTGGCGCTCAAACCCGTACCGAGAACCTCCCATAAACGATCCTCGGTCCAATCGTATGTAAGAGAGCGTTTAGAGCGCGGTGGGCAAATAAATAAAAACGACCGAAAGCATCATGAACTATCCCCGTATCCTTGAGCGGGTTTTTTTTTTTTTTTTGCTCTCGCTTTCCACCCTTGCTCCCGATTGTAGGTGCTGCTATGGGGCTCCGTTTCACAGAGTGAAAGCATCCGTAATGGTTCGTGAGCGCATGTGATTGCGATACCCGAGTCGCTGTATAACCGAAAGTATAACGATTCAATGGCTCTTTTCTTTCAGCATCCTTTCAAAATCAACGAACCAAATCTTAGAACTTATCCTGTTCCTGTCCGGGGCCTTCGTCTCGTGCGTCGGGAACAGTCTCCGCCATATTCGCAACTTGTTCAAATGTTGTCCTTTTATTATGTTACTCGCAGAACGGGAGCGGGCTAGCGAGCAACGTGGAATATATTTATATTGAAAGGAAAGTTTATCGATTCCGAACCACCCACTCACCCGACCCAGGCACTATGCCATTCAAGGGCATCACTATGGGGAGACTATGGACGATGGAACGACAGCCCTATCAAAATATGTCGCCGAAAAAAAACACCAGCAACTGCCGAAATGAAGGGAGAGCATCGTTGGTGGGCCGGCACAGGCACACCTACACGAGCCGGAAAAACTGAGCCCGAGACTCGAGGAAAAAACAACCGAACGACCGGCTACATGGATGACGTTTGTGAGCGTCTCACTGCCGAACCTGTTCCACGAAGGTGGAGCATATGAATGTATAAAAAGTACGCAGCCGACGCCGAATCCAGCAGACCAAGCAAAAAACAATCCGTGCGAACAAAATAAAAACAGAGATGAAGGAATATTACCACACCTGCCGTTCTTGCCATGCTCCGGTCGCCCGACAGCTATGACATCAACGGCTCCTCTAGCTGTCATTCTCGCCGCCGCACCGGTCGGCAGACACTAAAGAAGATGTTATTTTCCCTGCTAAACATCTCATATATGTCACACATGTTTTCCTAAACGATTGCCATACATTTTTCCACCGCTTCGCTCCGGTGGGAAAGGACGGAGACGCATGCCCGTAGCCCGTCCAGCAACAAAAAAAAAGTTTCATTCGCGATGTTTCGTTTTTCCTGCTCTATCATTCTCTGCATATAGAAATGTTTTCCAACAAACTCTCCCTCACACACACACACACACACACACACGCGACGACCTGCCCAATAGTTGCTTTTCCTGTTTTCAATTTCGACAGCTTTTCCCGACCACCCTTAAGCCGGTAGGATTTGTGCGATGCCACAAACTGCGGTGCCACGACAACGACCGCCGAGCGCAACCGGAGTTCTCGGAGCGAACTCGGAGTGAACTTTTCCCCATCCCGTCGCGCAATGCGAGCGCTGCCGCCAAAAGTCCCACGAAACGCGATACCCCTGTCGTCTCTCCGTATCGTTAGTTGTGTGTGAAAAATCAGATGACAAGTTGAGTTTTATGTGGCCATAAATATGTTGCCCACGGTGGCACTTGTCACGTTGGAGTGTTGGTGATTGGGGGCGCGGCGCAGAGCGGCCGTTTGGAAAATGCGAATATTACCATTCGGTTGCCGGTAGCCCAAAACGCATCGTTGTCCTAACGACCACGTCGCGAAGCGAGTACGATCGCGACGCACACTCGAACGGGCGTTTGACGGGAATAACAGCCTATTCTTGGTCGTGTGGTATTAAAGCAGGGAACGTCACACAGGCGGACTGTGTAAAATTATTGGGTATTGCTGTTCGACATAGCAATTTGATAGATCTCTTTGAAGACGAAGCATTGCATACCTTTAGGCGCTCAAAACTACCCAAGACACAACCCAATGTTACGGAACTTTTATATTTATGCCAACGTTTTGCTTTCTAGCGCAAACGACTGGTAAACGTTAATCGAAGCACCATTTTCACATTGCTAACCCCTGCACCGTGTGATGTACTGCCTACGCTTGGCCGCGCGCAAGTACCATAACCACCGGAAGCGCTGTTAGCCCGGAAAACCCATCCGAAAGCCAGCCGCGCATTCTAATGTTTGCTCAGCGTCTTTGCTGCGGATGGAAAATCAACAATTTTTCTGCAAGCTCTTACGAAGCGGATACTCGATCACCGTCGACGATCCGACTACTCGAACACTCGGTGAGTTGTTGCACGTGTGGTGCAATGAAGTTGTGTCGCTGGATTCGCTTTTTTCGCTTTCAACGTTGCTCCAACACTAGCGCGTCTCTCGCCAGTGTGCTAAGTACGGGACAAAAAACGCGTCCCATTCTAAAGCGTCATTACCCCGGATTGCGTCCTCTCCCAGGAGCGTGCCGAGTGCGTCCTGCTGGCGGGAGAACGAAATATGAGCTTTGAGCGGCGCCCGGCGGTGGTGTGACATAAATTGGGACAATGTTGCTTTTTCGGGCTCGCTTCCGAACCCATCATGGATCATGGACCATCCGTCCCGCCGTAACTCTCAGTCATGCCACGGCAGCCGAAACGCCACATCAGCAGCAGCCAGCAAACACCATACGATCAGTTTTATGTTTTCTTTGTCTCGACAAACGGTTGAGCAGTTTTCGCAAGCTCATGTATTTTTACGCAAACCCCCGACCCACACGTGGTCCCAACGTGTTCGCCACTCTCGCACCGTGCGAAGGATTCTCCCGTTTCCAGCGCATTCGATTTTAGTGCTCACATGTTTTACGATTAAACAAAATATGTGTCCAAAGCTTACAGCGCGTCGGGCCCGACGGCCGTCGAGCCCATTCATCCGGAAGGGTGATACCCACACGGCACACGATGCGTGAATTTTTACCCTCGATCCGACATACGGTGGGAATTGCTGTTTGGTGTTTTTTACTCCTCCTGCAGCCTGAACCTCGATTCGCTGCGCTGTGGCGGGTTTCTTCCTGGCATTTTTTTTTTTGCTGTCAATAATTTGCCAAACCAAATCCGGTTATTTGTCGTCGGTGCTGGTGCGTTTGTGTGTGTGTGTGTGAGGGAGAGGCCTTATTACTAATAGACGTTTACGATGCTAGCCCAATCGTAGTAGGCCCATCGTTGCTCTCGGAAGAGTTTTCAGACCAGCTGTTTCCAGCGCTGCCCAACAATGGAATTTTACGACAGGGTTCCCAAGCAGAATTACGATATTAAGGCTATTTGTTAGTAACGGCGCATGGATTATTTTCTCCCTTCCGCACGAGGGTTAGAGATTATGAAGAGGGCCGTGCTGATCTGTTGTGCCCCCCGCAACAACGATGGGAAAGGGTGAATTGTGTCGAACAGCTGCTGTGCAGTGAGCGAGGTTGCAACCCCAACCCAGCGGGAAACAACTCCTGCAACAGTATTTTGTACCTCTAATCCTACTCATAGCTCTCGCTGAATTGAGTTGTGCAGAGTAATCTACATGTTGCGAGAGAGATACATAATTCATAGTTTTTAGGATAATCTTCCGCTATGGATGTGTTTAAAATTTCACATGCAGCATTTGTATGTTGTTGTTTCGAAGCAATTTTATGAAATTATAGCTCAAATTTCAATATATCGTTTATGATGTTTAAGCTTCCCGTCAAACAATCACATTTTATTGTAACTGCTTTTTCTGTTATTACTTTTCCGCACGAAGTTTGATAGGAACATCATGAAAATGGGGCAATCGGCATTATTATTCATTTAAATACTTATATTTCAACCACACCGAATAATATCTATACGAAACTGAAAACGGATTGTTTGCACTAGCTTCCTCGTTCCAGTTCAGAGGTCAACTTCGAGTGTGCTTGTCTGTATACCTCATTGTGATCCATTGCTAAAGTTTATCCAATTTCAAACCTGCCAGCAAGCAAATCCGACACTAAAATTTCGTTCCTATCATAACCCATAAAAACCTTCACCGTGCTTCCCAGCACCCAGTTTACAGCCAACTATACGCACCGTTTAGTACGCTCCCGCTCCATCCCATCCCAGTACGGCGGGAAGATAAAATTCATCCAATTATCTTTCTCCACCGTCTCCGCAAGGCATATTGCGCTCCCCTCCAGCCTGCTTCACCCGTGCGCTGGGAGTTAAAAACGACTAAACGATCCACACACACACACACACGTACACCAAATAGTATAAAAACTCCCCCCACGAGTGACGCTCCCCGAAGCGCGTAAGCGTTCCCTGCGGGGCAACGGCAACGGCGTATCGGAAAACCAGATGCATTTCGGTGCGCACAGTTGTAGGAGCGCTTCATTTTTCCACACGAATGACGCCTGCACCAACCTGTAGCGAGCGACCCACCCGAAGCGTTCCATGAGCTTCGGGTGGGGCGGGAAAGGTTCAACTGGAATTCGTTTGGAAAACACTGCACACCTCAGGAAGTCGCGCTTGCCCGAAACGCCTCCCTAAAGACACCCTACCCGCCGTGCGGGGTTTTGGAATGTGAGCTTATTTCGCTTGCCACTACCGCGTTGCATGCTGCCGGTCGGCGATTACTCTGCGCGCAGGCAGGATAAGTGGTTCCGGTGCACACGCTCCGGGGTAAGTGGCTTTTAAAGAGCGCCACATGCAACGCAAAGCTTCTCGCTTCGTTTCGCCCATGGAATCCGTTTTTTTTTGTTTTGCGTACTTCCTCCCAACAAGGGTTCACCATGGTAGCAGCTGCCGGGCCGCAATGTTCAGCTCGTGCGGAACAACGCCCCCGTAGGCGCAGGTGTGCCGTGGCCTCGAAAGATGAGCTGCACAGCTATCAACCGGGGCCGGCTGCGATTGCAAAACCCGGCGCAAGTCACGCAGAACCCCTTACGGTGCGGCCCACCCGCCTGGGACACTCGAGAGCGCTTTTCGTGCTACAAATGAGCTCGCTTCTTCCGGCGCGTACTCTATCCTTCAGCGCACGCATTCGTATCGTCACGCCACCGCCGGCACTATGATCTCTGCCTGGAACACGATCACACAAACTAAACAGTTGAACGGGCCCGCAACCCCTCGCGGCGGCACGACGCTGTCCTGTCATTTGCAGCCCATGACCCGTGCCCTGCGGTTGCCAAAATTTCGAAAAATCATATCCAGATTCGAGCGTTCAGCGTTCGCTTTCGTAAAATGAAGTTACCCAAACGAAATTCGACTCATCCAAACACTCTCGCATACACGTACCACGGCCAGACGGTTTACTAGCCGGGCAAGAACCGAACCGAGGATAAAGCGTCCCACTGTCTGTCTGGAGGGAACATCTTTGACGCTTCTTTTGATATCGGCTGAAACTGTCTACACTAGACCATCTCACCGCTGCAACAGCAGGAACAGTAGGAACAGCCGTTCACTGACATTCGCCGGCGTCGAAACATCAAAGCTCCACACGTCAGCGAGTTCCTTTCGACGATTGCCGAAGGCTCGCGGCGTGTGTACGTGAAGCACACGCCATACGCTCCCAAATATTGACAAGACCCACCGACCTATCGAGCGATTGCAGTTCCCAATCATGTGATGTAAAGCATTTTGAAATATTAATTCACTCTGGGTGTCCCAGAGCGATTGAAATGCTGAAGCGGTTACGATGATTCTCGGAAGAAAGATTTCCACAAAAACGTCATTGTCATTGTCAGCTGATGTGGAATTCACTTTAATTGAAATTGTTTACCTCGCTCAACTCATTCACGCCGCACGTGCCACATTAGCATATATGTGTTAGACAGAACAAGAGGAAATAGTTTTGAATACATTTTAGTTTGACTTTACAAACTTCTCTCTAACTTTAGCACAATAGCTCATTCTGTCAAATAAACAACAAAATGTTCTTCAAAATTTAAATCCTTCCCAAGCATTGGCTTCTAACCCTTTCATATTCTGCCGTATGAATATCTCATTAAAAACCGGATGCACGATGCAGCTTCTATATCATGTTTCATTCACACCTTAACCCCCGAAGGAAATTTTTAGCAAGAACATTCGCTATCTACGGTATGGATTTCGGTTGAAGCACCCTTCCCTCTAAAAAGCATCACGGTAAGTTCCAAAAAGGACACAGCAACATGTCGTCCTTTTCGAACCGGAATCAAGATAATTCCTGCCAAACATCGTCACCATTGTTCGCTCGATGTTCTTCTCCTGGCGCTCGCTCATCGGAGCACGATGTCGCGTAGCCGTACCACGGCACAGGAGCGACCGTGTTCCGTGCATAAATAATGATAATAATAATAATAAAATGCACCATTTGATTTAGCATGCGTAAAGAATCGGTTTACCACTGCCGTGTGAACCGGTTCCGGAGCGGTGAAAGCATGAAAACGCTCTTCTCGAGCGACCGAACGGGCCAACGGCCGCACGGTTGACCGGACGGTCGAGTGAGCAAAGCATTCCGACAGACGATCCGACCCGGACCGAAGTATCTATTATGTGCACGTTTGCAGCGAATCGGTTGGAAAAGCGTTCTCGCTCGAAAGATCGAACCCGTGCCTCGATACGCCGTGCCTCTAACGCAATGCACCGCGCACAATTGTTCCCTTTAATCCAGCCCGCACGCAAACATTCACCAGAGGAAACAACACTCCGAGCCAGTGATATGTGAAGCCCTTTCCGTCCCGTTCGTACTTCTTTGTGAGTGATCCCGCAATTGATCCGGCCCGGGCAGCTCCCGGGCTCAATAGCAAAGCATTACACGTGTATGAATCACGGGCGAAATGCACACCACTAAAACCCATAATTAGAGTGTATTTTCGGGGCTTTCTAAATTAAATCCCAGCGCAATTTATTTCCATTCACAGTTCCGCGCAGCTGCCCGCCGGTCGTAAACTAAATGATTTCGGTTCAGTTTGGTGTCTGTTTGATCGGCTCATCGGTGGACGGTCCCGATTCGTCGAAGGCATTTTGCACGGGCATTTTGCCCTCATAACCGAGCGCACAAGCACATTAATTATGGCTACACACACACCGTGCTACCTGAGGTAAAATGTCCAAAACGCTCGCAGCACTAATGCAGCACCGCCAGCAGATATTACATCCAATTTGTTCAATTAAGGCAACGCAGCAGCAGCGTTCCAGCAGCAAAACGCACAGCAAAACGCGCGGCGGCCTCCGGCAGCCGAAAGCGTTAGCATTCGGAAGGTTGCACAAATCGAAATCGAATTTCGGGTGCGCGCGCCGCGCCGAAATGGAAAACGATGAAATGTTTTTGCTTAAATTAATTAAGTCAAAATAATGATGTCGCGCTCGAAAGTGTGCCGATTCGATTAAGCGGAAATAGGGCTTGGGCAGGGGGCGAAATGCAACAGGAGCCGGAATGGAAGCGAAATGTTTGCCTCCATCGCGCGGTGGATGGGCGTTTTAGCGTTTTGCCCAGCCTTCAGGTTAAGAACTCGGCGTTTCGATTGCAACTGTCGGTCGCTCTTACCACGCGGAGATAGGATCGTCGCTGCACGCTGCAACGATAAGCGAACGTCACTGCCAGCGAACGTCACTAAACCTGCCGGTGCTAAACGAATCTTCTGCCGCGCCCTACGCTTGGCGTGGCTTGCTTCCGCTACCTTCAGCGGGATCACGACCGAAGGAACGGATCGTAACGAATTTTACCCCAAAATACGCCGGAAAACTTGCAACCCAAAGTTGTTCATTACGCGATTTGCTGCAGTCCAGACCAAACCAGACGGTGCCCACGGTGATGGTGACGGAAGCGCGACATGCCAGTTCACTTTCACCCGTCCACCGAACCACGCTTCTTTCCGCGGACTGCGATAAAGATATAAATTAAGTAAATGCATATTTATGCACGAGCCTTCCGCCGCATGCTGCCTCGAGATGCTACTACAGCCGAGTGCATCAACACGCCGCGAGCCGGGCCCGAGTCGGGTGTCGCGTAAAAGTTCGGTGCAAATTTATGCAGATTGCTACAAACGATTCTCCAGCCATCCGAACCCGAAAGCGCTTGATTGCGGTCCTATTGTGGCGGGCGCGTTTCAATTCGGACACCGTTTCGATGGTGCTAGTGTGTGTGAGCGAGATAGAGCGAGAGGGCATGATTGGGATTGGTGCTGGCAAACACGAGCACAAAAGGGTCCAATGTCGGGGTTAAGGATACGCACCAATCGATCGGCATTATGCCGCAGATGCGTCCTTAACGAGCTAACGATCGGAGCGTGGGTTGAGCTTTTAAAGCGAAACGATTAATGGTTAAAGCATTGGCGATTGTTTAACAGTCGCGAAAAGAGTGCGTGTGACGCTGTAACATTAGTAACAGAGAAAAAGTATGTTGCAGGGAAAAACATTTCGGATCCAATCAAAACACTCCAATTAATCCCCTTTGCAGCTCGAACTGAGCAGAGCAACAATAAATTCAATGCTCCTTCAAGCACGGCACGGCGTCCGTGTACCGAAACCGAAAAGCCCGTTGCACCGTTCCATCATCAGCGAGACATAATTAAGTAAATATTGCACGGTCACAAATCAACTGTCGAGTATCATAACTCTCCGCGCCACTCCGTCCGTTGCGCCCCGTCAGCCAGGCCGTAAAGCCCCATAAATACTCCATCAACGATCGCAATCGTCATCAATAAACTGTCACCATAAATTACGCGTCCACCAAGGCCATCGTCGTCGTCGCCGTCGTCGGCGGCGGCGGCGACGTATTCGCCGCAGTCATCGTCCTCACCTTGCGTCGGTCGATTATCATTCCGAATCGATGCCATTCCAGGTATAATGACATTCCCCTAGGTGGATCTGTCCCCGCAACGCCACAGCTCGTGCCACCATCACCAGCAGCACCGGTAGCATCAGCATGCACACAAAGAAAAGGATATAATGATGAAATTCCAAGCATTCAAACCGTGCGCTCCTCTGCGTGTATGGCGCACCTCATCTCATCGCATCAACTGGCATCGCAAACCGAACGCCACAAATGCCACCGACGGCCTTGTTTGAATTTCTCTCCCCGTTCTCCAAACTACTAACGACGCACGGGAAGCCTGCGGGCTGCTTCCTGCGACTCGTGTGCTCCGTCGGTCGACCAAACGCGTTCAGCAGAAGCGAATTCCCACCGATGCAACTCCCAGACCGGGCCGCCTGCATCTAGCCTGACGCTGGCTGCAAAGTTTGAATCACTTCCTGTTGAATGTTCGTAAATCTTTACAGCGCGCGCAACCCTTCATATTCTCTCACGCCGCTACTATTGCCGAACCCGAACGCCACCTCGACGTACCTTTTGCAAATTTTCAATCTTCAGCCCTGGCCTGCTCTGATGCACACGCCGCACCAGGACCGGAAAGCTCGGACATCGTCATCCGGTGTGTTTTCCCACCGGGATCTTATCGAATGGCGAATGGCGATCGGTTGGTCGGATTTGTAGCCGACTTCGCTTTGCTCGATCGAACGAACGACCGGCTTCTGGGAAGCGTGTAGCTGCCGGGCTCTAGCTACGATGGATACACACAGGCAGCAGACCACAAGACAGTTGTAATTGAAATTGTAAGTCACACAAACCCGGTCGCATTACGCCCATCCGGCGCGCTAAATTAAAACCAGTTGAACCAGTGCAAACAGGCAGGCATCGGTAACGTGTAGAGCGTGATGGGCTGCAGCTTTCTGTATGCTTAAGCGTTCGCCTGGCTGGGTAAGATGTTGTCAGAAAGGATTGAACTAGATGCAAAGGAGTTTTTTGAAGTTGGATAAAGTACAAAAAAATGTTTGGAGAGTATGCTTTTAGTTATTGACTGAACCATCAAGGGCAGTATCAACTGTTTTATCTATCTCCAAAAACTATATTCAAGTCGAACAAGTCGTTTACAAGCACGCTCAAAAACCTACTCTATTCCTACTGCAAGAAATAATTGGTTTCATTTTTATTATTTCTCTATCCACCCGCCGTTGTCGATTCTTCGCGCTCCGGTGGCTTTTGCGAAAGCTGTGGAATCTCCGCTGCCGGCAACCTGGTTCGGAATCTTCGCCACCGGCCGGCTAGCGAATCATTCGCATTCTTATCAACAATTTGCCACGCCACGGGACATCCAGTGGCTCAATTTTCAAGATTCGCCCGGGTGCAAAATGCTGGCCAATAAGCACGTCGCTTTCCAGAACGCCTTTGTGTTTCGTTCTCGAGTCGTGTTCGTTTTTTCCCCATTCTTGTGCTATGAAACACAATCCAAAAGCACGCCCGACGCCTTTCACATTCTTCTACTTCAGCTGGTCGGCTACGCGGACAACACGGGCCGGTGTGGGCAGTAAAAGTCGCATCATTATTAATGTCAATATCTCACAATTGCATGCCTATCGCTTAATGCTATTCTTCTCTAGTCCCTCGCCACGAATTCTGTCGTCAGACATGCCTACTTTTGAATGCTGCGTCTTTTCTGCCTTTGCCACTGCCACCAACACGACGTTCACCCACTTCAGCTTAGCTCAGCTTGCTAGGTTTTGTAGGATTTTCTTAGCTTCATCTCCGTTCGGTGAAGCAATTTCAATTTTCATCTTTCCACACCGAGTGGGTCATTTGGATCCGCATACTTGCTATTATCTGCCTTCTTTACTCATCGCTCAGCCAGAATGAGACTCATGGGGAAAACGGTCCGCCTGGGCCCCGTGCAGACAAAATTCACAACTTCCTACACCAGCCGTTCCGTTATGCGGGCCAACCGTATCGGACGAATGCGGGAACGGCACTATAATGAAGCGCAAAACATCCGGCAACCGTTTCCGTCGGGAAGGATTCCCTTAGGACACGTGCGTTCATCTTGCAGTTGCACTCATCTCTGTCATCATGCTCTTGTCAGTTTCTTCTTCTTATCGGTTTCGATCGCATCTTCAGCTGACCCGGGCACATATTGGCAAAATCACCATTGGACGAATGGCAGCCGGAAGCAGCTCAATTATTACCGCCCGGTGCATCCGTTTGTTCGTGATACGTTACGAGACCATTGTGCTGCTGCCCTCCTGTAGGAAACTTTGAAGGATAAAAGTCTAATCTTTAATAAACTGGGATTGAGTACGGTTGGTGTTCCGGAGCGCTTCTGCTCCCATATTCTCTGGAGGATAAACGAGTCTGTATTCGGTCTGGTTATAGTCTCCGAAAAGGCAACAATGAGTTCCACTTTTCTTACCTCCTAAAATCTTAGCCATACCGGGTTCTCTCGTGAATCATTGCAATTTCATATGAAAATATCTCGCAGCGATTGCTATCTACCTCACAAATTTTGCATATATTCTGTTTTCAAGTTAGAAAAAAAGAAGATTTGCATTAAGGATTTTCAATCATGCCCACATCAATACGAAACGAATCAGCAGTGCCACTCGTTGATACCGGGATGAAAGCGCGACATAATTTGAATGCTCTCCTCGCTTTTTCCGAGTCTTTCATCTCATGATGATCGGTAAATTGGTTTCAATCAGTCAAACGGTGGCGTTTTACGTCAATGGCAATCGAAGGGTGCTGAAAGTACTTTTTCCATCTATCAAACCCATTCCACAACGCTCCATACACGTAGCCGTAGCCGTAGCAAAAGTAACCCATCATCGGTTTACGACTCAGCCACTTGTTGCCTTTGATCACGAAGAATTATGTTCGATTATGTGTACGCGCGCTAGCGTACGTGTATTCCACAAACTCATTCCGCAAAGGTAGACTAGTGAAAGGTGTTCGTATCATATTTATTTGTTAAACTTAATTTATTTAAATGTGTCGTTTGTTTTTTATGTATATTCACTTTGATTCGCAAAATGTTGATAAGTTTAATTTTAAAAAACAAGCTCAATCACAATATTTTTTCATATATTATGATTTATATAGAAATATTATCTGCGTTTTACCAATTGCAACCAGTAATACGATAAAATACATAAAATAAACAACTGTTTTTGTACATCCAAATAAGACAGTTTATAATATCAAGCGTGATATAAAATTAAAATCAATATTGTTAATAAATACTAAAGACTAAAGTGACAATATAAAAAAAACTCTCAAGCGAATACATCCTCAACGAGTCATGTCATGTCAAACCATCCATCATACTATCTACTAGCGCAACCTCTCGTTTCATACACAATAGCCTCAATCCCAATCATTCGCAACGATCATCCGCAGAGCCGGTAGACTACGGTACTCTCCGATGACATCATCCTTGCAGGCAAAAAATATTACATACCACAATAAACTTCAAATCGTGCGTCAGTATATTCCAACCGACACTGACACCGGTCCACTCCATAAGGCGAGCCATTGTTACATCGGCCCGTGCAGTACATGTATGTCTTTATGTTACATGATCAAGGGAAAAGCGACCACACAATACCATGGGGGGTACGTTTGGATTCAATCAATTCTTTGGCTGAAGTTTGGGTTCTCAGCACACCGCACGCCACACACACACACACACACGCACACACACACACACACACACACACACACACTGCACATTCCCGCTCTCGATTTGAACACAGTTGGCAGCGGCGAATCACGCTGCGTTCCGTCGAAACTAGCCTAAGATCTCGCCGGTCCAATCCGTCGAAACAGTCACCAACGGCCATGGTGGGACAAGCTTCTTTGACTTTCTTTTGCGCTGCCCACTCCCCAAAACCAACTCCCGGCACACGTCAAAATCGATCGCGTGGGGGAAAAGGAAAGTTTCGCCATTCGAGCGACAAGACAAACAGACAAACCGAAACGGACGAGGACGACACTCATAATGCTGAAAATATGATAATGTTTCCTTTCTGCTGCTGCCAAGCTCTCCCAACTTCCCACCGTGCGCCACTGGTCACGTCAGCGACACTCCTCCGGAGAAAGAGCCATCGCCGGAACGTGTCTGCATCGCTGCGGCAATAAGCAGAAAAGAAACCGGGCACCGAATACAACCCACAAATTTCAGTGCTAGCACCATAGAAAAGTTATGATAACTTTTCCACCCGTCAACTGGAGCGCTCTCTGCTCCAGTGGGAGAAGCAAAAGAAAGCGCCACGAGAAAATACCGAAAAGAATGAAAATGAGATGATGATGATGATGAAGCATTCAATAGTGAGCCAGCGAACAAGTACAACAACGGGGTGGTTTAAGCAAGAAGAAACAGTTCCTCAGGAACACCGACCCACCCACCCCCCAGCAGTTCCTTGCGCAACATAGTACGCTGCAAGAAAAACAAAACACAAAGTGCCATCGCATGACAAAATAAATAACGAACTTCGAACATCGGACGAACGTGCACACTGCAGGGGTGTGTGTGTGTGTATGACGGTGTACGAAACAACATCTCACGCTTGTCATGGACATCCTCCAGAAGCTTTTTTTGCCTCCAGCTTTGGCCCCTTCTCCCACGGACGGCTTTCCTAGATCACTTCCAAAACCCATTCGATCGAAGATCCCGTAAAGCGGGATGCGAATGGATCCTGCCAGCGTTCCGACGCGGCAGCGCCCGGTAGCGAACGGCACGCTCGCCGTGCTCGTTGTCAAGTATTGCGAAAATGTATTATTATTCGGTATATTGATCACATTTTGAATATAAATGATGTCAGCGTGTCGGGCGCACCTAACGAACGAAATAAAACCCGGGCGTCCAACAACGCGAGACGCGCATAAACGAGCGGGTATTGGGTATTGTGAATAAATTGCCACACGGAAAAGTCACACAGCGGCGACATGGAGACGCCTGGCTTTGCTCCGCTTCGAGGCAGCCCGCTCAGACGGTGGAGACGCCCGGTACGCCACTCGGTACGAGCTCGGGCAGGATGTATATTAACCGGCAAATCAGCATCACTGCCACTCGGCGATGTAAAATAGCGGAAAATGCTACTAAAAACCCAACCACCGTTTTATTACCGACCGACACGAAACGCGGGCGAACAAAACAAAAAAGCCTGAAACGCTGCAAACGCACGCAGATTCGGCGGTGTAAATTAGTTCTAAAGAGAGCTAAAACCGTTCCGCAGGGTAAATCTAAACCGAAACGCTAGCGCAAGCGACGGCAAAAGAGGCGGACAAAACGAGCAGCACAAGAACTCGCCCCGTTAATGGGGAAAAAAACCTCAGCTATTTTCATCATCTTCAGCCCTCTATATAGCCCCGTCGGCAATGTTAGTCAATCTATCCATCGAATCCCGCCTGCCCGGCCCGGTTCCCCGCTCGAGTACTCGAAGCCGGCGTTTTCTATAGAACGCTGATTGGAGAGGATCTATTCAGAGCTACTTTTGCCGTACTTACTTACTTCCTGCTTCTTTATTCTATCCAGTGTTGAGGGGTTTTTTTTTTCATTTCATCTCTTCTTATGCTCAGCGCTTGCTCCTTTCGATTGCCTTAATTTTTTTTTCTCTCTCGGCGCTTTTCTCACGCCAACCGCGCACCCCACTGTCAACGTTTCCTTCGGGTTCTCGCTGTCCCCATTTTCCCATCAACCACCAAATGATCTCCTCCGTGATGCGTTCCTTGCCCGAGGACATAAATCGCTTTCGCGCTGCCACATTATCCAAAAGTTCGAAAGAAAAGCTATTTTTCTTTCTCCCTGCGGCGTCCTTTCCGCTTCCTTGCCGATCCGTTCGTTCGTGCTCCGTTTTACTTTCCATTTCCAGCTAGCTTCCACGAAACCGTGGCACAATTTTCGCTCCACCCCCAAACGCACCCTCACAGAACGTCACATGCTGTTCGATTTTAATCCCAAATATATTGGAAAAACCTCCACGAGCACACACACACACACACACACACGCGTGTGCTCTCCTCTGTTTGTCTGCCCTCTCTCGTGCGATCGGAATCGAAACACGGGCCGCAGTGCTGCTCTATCTCGCTATCGATCCTGTCAGCCGATCGTGCGTTCTCGTGTGGAATCGACTTCCGGTGCGCTTCGAAGAATAGCTTCCTTTCACTGTCCCTACCACAACGACCCCGTTCTTTTGTGTTTCCCATGCTGACAGCCTTCAGTACACTACTAAATCACTTGCACTTTTCCGCTCACACGGAAATCCAAAAATTTATATAATTTTTACTCGAAAGCTAAAATACATAAATTCACCTAAAATTCTGCTCCACGTTCCAATCGCTTAGTCACGCTTCCCTTCGTGCAGGCAAACGGTACGTGTCTGATCTTAAACGTTCACGGACCAACGGGATTCTACACGTTCTGCACCTTCTTTTCATTCTCCTTTACTTGAAAACCACGAAAGCCACGAGAAATCGATCGTGCAAAAGCTTTACTTATTGATATTGTAATCATTTCCCTCACCCTCGTAGCTCGTTTCTCGAGCATTATCTTCTTAGCATCATGATGTCATCCCGAACCCGGCCGCATTCGCACCGTTTCCGCTCCGTTCACCCTATCATCATTCATCGGGCAACCCTCGTTGCTTACGGAAAAGAAGTGGCGTGTACCGAACGGGGGGGAGGGGGGGGTGGTCTACCATTCGCGTCTATTGACCGTCCACACTTGATCGAAATTTCCCCCATTATTATGTACATAAATACATACGGAAGCTGAAAGGATGCCAAGGCGCACAATAAGGCATTGTGTCAGCTGTGGCCCGCATGCGACCGCCTTCCGCTAGCGTAGGAGTTAGTTTTGGCTCATTTGCTATACTCACAGCAGCCGCGTGACCAGACAATCGGTGACTTATAGTTTACGCTTGAGCTGGAAGCTGATTTGTTCGGTGTGTACAACTGTCAGCGGGGAATCGAAGCAGGAGGCTCTGTCACTAGGTCAGTTGGCGCGACCCATCAGCTGTCGCTGTGGCTGATTTATGCTGATGCTCGGTCATGCCCAGCGAATAGTAACGGGCAGCGTTCTTTTGAGAAGCAATTCACCATAACAAGGGCGATCACAAGCGAGCTTATTAACGGTACCGTCAGGTTCAAGTTTCGATTTTCTTGGCGGGAGATGTCTTTCTGCCATAAATCAGTCCTTATTGTTCCAATGCTATTCCCAATTCCCTTAATGTGTGTACGGGGACGATAAAATAATAAATATTCAGCAAAATAGGTGGAAATATTCTTCCACCTATTGTATAAACGCCTAAGGAAGCCAAATAAACAACACAATGAACGTAAATCTGTATTTCGTTTAGCGAAGGTTTGTACCAGAGCCTAAATGTATGCAATCGGATGTTTTTAATTCAACTTAACACGTTGACTGCCAAGCATTTTTTTGTGGAATTGCCTACCAGGCCAAGCGTTTGCCATAAAATTTTGCTGGCTATTATTTCTACTGTCATTAATGCTTATAAAGTTAGTCAAACCATAAGTTTGCGTAAAACCAACCACAAACTAAGCTTCAAAAATACCAAACCTTAAAAACTGCGGAAGATATTTTCAGTAAAAGCTTTTTTGAATGTAAGGTTGCTATAAAAATGATAGCCATGGCCTGCCAGGAAACATCACTGGCTATCAAAAATGATAGCCACGGCAGTCAACGTGTTAAAACTATCCCGATGAAACAGGTCAATAAGAATATAAACGTTAAATTCAAAGTTAAGTATATGCTCATAAATGGGTTTAAAGAAAATCCCTTTAAAAGATAGTGCAATAATATATCTCGAACAGCCAGAACGGGCCGAGGGCTAATTTTCTTTAATAATAAATGAATTATGAAGCTACTTCAATCCGAACTTAATTAAATGTTGCTTCCGCGTTGACCACCTCAACACTTTAAAATCAGACAGGCTGGTCCGTCCGCACACAAAGCAGGAACATTGAAATGAAAAAATAATAACAAAAAAAAAACCTAAGCATAAGTGGAATCAAACAAACTGCAAACGCGGTGCTAATGAGGGGCAGAACAAAATTAGAACGTTGCGGTGGTTTCGCTCACGGCCCACACGTACTTTGCTAGTTTTGTTTCTTTGCGAGCGTTAAGCTGAAGTGGACTCGTTCATTGTGTTATTTAATCTCCTTTTTAGCAGCACTATGCGTTTGGGTGAAAGAATCAGCATGTATTAAAAAAAAGTCAACGAATTAATTTAATTTCGAACTTTTTGGATATTATTCTGATGCAGAATCGTAAAATGATTTTGTTAATAATCAATTACTTTTTCGGTAATCACAAATTCCAAATCATTTCAATTTTGACCACCATGAACTGTTACGACATCCAGTGTGCTCTGCTTCAAAACTGCCTCTAGACGCAGACACAGTAAAATGTATTTTTCCTAATGAAATACCTTCTATGTATCAGTATCAGGTTGTTTTGCCACTCTCCGATCATACTCATTCATTCTCTATTCATCCCAAGCTCTTTCGTGCAAACACTCGCACACACGTACGTATGAAACGCGCGTACAGAAGCTCTCTTCCCCTCAGGCATTCAGCGGCATGATCAAAAGTCTGCCGACTACACAACACACATCGCCACCCTGCTGCACCGCTGAAAGTTCCAATGAAACTGAGCGAGAAGAGAATGGGCTGGAAAAAACGCCAACGTGCGGTTTTTCCACATCAACACGCCCACGTGAAGCAATGTTGCGGCGGAACTCTCCAATGCGATGCCTCCCCACGGGCGAGTGGGCGAAACGTGCAAAAGGATTGCCCGGCACTCGCGCAAACGAACAAAACTGACCGCTGGCCATCGCGATTCAAACGATATTAAGCTTTCTGCGTCCAGCCGGTGCGAATAATTGTATGAAGTCAAAAGCTTTAAAGACACGTCAGTCCGGTGCGCTGACCGCGTTGACAAAGCGCATCACCAAACGCACTGATGACTGAGCACCGCTTCCTCGCAGCCTCTCTCGGTAATTGTGCATTCGTCTTGGAAACATCGAGCCGGCACGTACGTCCAGCCTTACGATTGATGTTTGGAAAAAAGACACATCAGTGTCCTTTTAATAGCGCATTTTCCCAGTAACAGATTGTTCGGGTTTATGTCGCTTCAAAGAACCGGCCTATTGCTTCACTAGCATCACAAAAGGGGTATGAATTCTTGGTTTTATTTCGCAAAGAGGTTGCTCGGGGAAATGCTATTGAATAAACCGATGAATAGATGTGACAACGGTACGCACACTCAGCGAGCGCGTAAGACACCCGGTACGCAGGAAAAAGGAAGTTCCGCCAGCAACGAAAGGCTCGATACTTTATGTGCAAATATCTAAATCAGAATCCGTAGCCAATCAGGGGCAGTAACCCGGCAGTATTTATGAGCCGAGAGCAGGTACGCTTCGCGCGATGGCAGGTTTCTTACAAGCAAACCCACCCGATCTATTTTGCCAACGAACCGCCTACCACACTCCCACGAAATCCAGTGGAGCTTTTCCTGTCGGCAAGGAAAATGTGTCTGGTGCGGAACTCATCCCATCCCCAGGGACACATTTTTCAACGCTTCCAATGGCCGACGCCGGTGCATTGTTGTGCGTATGCTACATGATGCCGTCGTCGTCGTCGTCGCCACCATCCTGCCATTAAGCGGATAATGGCTTTCGGGAGATGTGTTGCGTATAAAATTCCTTTCGTGTTGAGTGCCGCAATGTCCATTAATGTGCCATTAAATTGAATCTACCAGGCTGCCTAGCTGAGCCTAGCATGGCCAAGCAGGGGTCGAATGGATATTGGGAGTTTTATCGATGAGGTTATTCCTAGAAGAGAACGGACAGCATACAAGAACGGTACGGAGCTGCTTACAGGAATTACAGGAATATATGGCCAACATGAAACAATTAAAAACTGACTTAATTATAATCTAACTTGATCTACAATCAAGATTATTAGAATTTTAATTCATGTAGCAAACTTTAACTTACTTGCTTGGATTCTTATTAAAAAATTTTAAGCCAATCAAGCTATAACTAAGAAAGTTATCCCTTCTAGTTATAACTTATCGTCTGGTTTCCCACACTTCTCAACTAATAACGAAACCGAGTCGTGCTCGTGTCATATAATTACCATCACATCACCTACTCTCAAGCAGAGACACAACTTATTACGTTTACACCTGCGCTCACATTCCATGACTCCGCAACACCATCAATCGCAATCCACAGCTACCAGCTCGAACTAGCTTCCGTTCGGTTTATCTTCACCACCGGTGCATTAAAGCACGACCGACACACGCCCACACCCACACGTACGGTCATGCTGCCCGCATAAATACTCCAAGATTTTCCAACCCATTAGAAAAGTCAGCTCCAGGATCCGAGAGCAAAACGGACAGAGAGAACCCGAAAATCGGTTCCAGGCTCCAGCCAGACGCTTCCGGACATGGAAGTGGATGAATCGGGAGAAAAAAGGAATCCGGCCCGGAGTGCAATGCCACAAGCCATTCCCTGACGCAACCAAGGGTACAACAAAAACCAGATGAAGTGGTAGTTAATGAGGCAAGTAACAATGCATTCATTATTTTCCCCGTCCCAGGCCCGCACCGTGCCCTGACGTACTATTTTAATGCGCTGCCTTTGCGCTCCCTGTCGGAGCTTTCCCATGTGGGGAAATCTTCCGCTGCTGGAGGCAGGGCCCATCCGCCAGTGCCGGCTGCTTGCCTGGCCGCCGGCTGTGGTTTGTGTTTCTTTGCTACTTAAGCGGGACTTATCCCAAGGCAATGGCGCTTGGGCGTGTACGTGTGTGTGAGCTGCTTCTCCTGCTGAGACTGCTACAGCTTCTGGAGTTGTTTGCATTCCTTCTAAACCAACCCTGCTCGGGCCATCCGAAAAGAAGCGCAAACACCACCCACCCCCTGTCGCCTTTCCCGCCCCCTCACCGGGCTGCCCTTTTTTATTTGTCATTTTGCATACTTTCTTGATTTCACAGCCCAGAGCGTTGTCTCCATTAGCCTGATCCGCTTCAACGTTCCCTCTGTTCCCACGTCCCATATGCTCCGAGATTAGCAGAAATGGAAAAGCTTCTAGCAAACAGCTACGACGGCACAAAGCAGAAGACCTTTGAGCAGCAATACGTCTTGCTGGGACACGGTTGCGAAAACATACCACACACCCACTGCGCCCTTTTTGAGGAACCAGCCGTGGTGGGGCAGGACGAGCTCGTGTTCCAGAAAACCGGATCAATGGTTGAAACCTTGATCGACGAGCGTTTAAAAAGGCGCCCGGGAGTTTGTGTTTGTGTTTTATCTTTTGTGCATCCGGGTGGAAAATCAGGATTCATTATCGTACCCGCGCCAGCCGACCGACTCACCGTCTACGTTGGGACGGACCTTGAAAGGCGACCTCGAAGGGCGAAGCGATCGAACCGAGCGCGGGTAACGTTGTTACAGCTCAAAACTCAACCAAGCAAACGAAGGTTTGTGTTCCGTTTTCTGCTCCAGATAGCTAATTAACATATCTGAACTGACGAAGCGCAAACGTACGCGAATTGGTCGTTGATAAACAGGCTTATTTTAGGCCAACAACGCCACCTGTACTGCCCAGCTCGTAACTGCCGGGTGCAAATTTAATTAATTTGATACGCACAAGCGACGAAACTATTCCGGTGTGTCTTTCAGTCGCTCATATTTCAGTACAGGTAGAATGATTGATTTTTTTTTCTTCATTTAATGCTCCAATACTTGGAACGCTTGTCTGAATGTTTGCATAACATAATAAAGAACTTTTATTTGAATGATCGGACGCGTCCGTCTGCCACGACGATCGTTATCGAAGAAGTTTTTAAAACATGATCACACGGTTTCGGTTTCTCTACTTAACCGGTCGATAGCGAATTGAACTCCTAAGTATAAACTCCAAACATGTATCAACTGCACATTAAATGGCTTCAAAGGATGCTTCAGCTTATAAAAATTGCACAAATTGACGGAAATAACCATAATGACACAATACAACCCTGTTTGTTTTAGAAACTCTCATTCGTTCTTAAAAACAAAACACCATTTCAACAAGCTCAACTCTCACTGAAGCTTACACTATGTATCTTCCAGCAACAAATACACCGTCTGAGGCAAAAACAATACCGCGTTTAAACACAACAAAACCCTACTGCTGGCGTACTTTTGAATCGCCACCATCTCTTACCCCACTGCAGCCGTCTGTCAGCATGGTTCATGCACAATTACAACCATTTGTCATCAAATAATTCGAAGCGTACACAGCGACGCCGTCTGCGAACCACCAATGCAAACAGTCCCGGCAGTCACCGCAAGCCTGCCAGCGATGGCCAATGACACACAATGAACTTTGTTACGGCAAACAATCTCGGAACCATCATTCGCTCTCACACACACACACACATGTACGCAAACATCCACACAAAAAGTATGACGAGTAACAGGCGCAAAATGCATACAATCTTATATTCATTGCCGGCACCACGGCTAGTAATAGCCGGCCCACATCCCTATCGTTCCCGGCCGGCCAACGCACTCTGTCAACGTCTTATGCATGCGGCAGGGGGATGCATCAAAGCGATTGCATTTTAAAAGCGGTACGGCCACTGTCAACACTCACTTTATCGCCGTCAGCTACCGCCCACCGTCAGCCCGCCCGCTGCGTAATGGTACGGCTAAATGAAAAACCTTTTCCCAAACCATCCACCCTCCCACCCACCGCGAGAGCCGCGCGCACAGTTTGATGCTTCTGTTTCGGTTTTTTGTTGTTGTTGTGTTTACCACTGAACGGTGGAAAGGAGGAAAATCGCTTCAAGAAAATCCTCTTGTCCCGCGGTGCTTATGCTTCGTTTTCACTCCGCTGTACATGATTCCTTTTTGCTCTTGCCTGTCGGCGCTGAAACAATTCAACCGCGTTTCCCCCGTTTCGATGTTGCCGCCCGATGGATGAACCGCAACGGGGACGGCTGCCGTTTGTTGCACGTGCGGGTCGTGGAAACGACAAAAAAAGTGAGAGCACACACACAAACACTACATCGAGATCGCAACCGCCCTCCGACCAGGGAGAAGCAACAAAAAAAACACCTCATTTCAACATGCAACGGCTGGAGTATTTACTTTGCCCATCCTGCCGCGCCGCGTGCTCTTAGCAAGGGCATCGTATTTCCGGACCCCGCTGGAAACTGGCTTCATCAACACCATGTTCGCTGCCGCTGCGCACGGTGACGTCTGCACACAGCAAAACCATTTCCACTTGATGCTTTTGTTTTCCGCCGTCCGCTGTTCCACACGGACAGCTTCTTAAGAAGCTCGTCTACTGCGGGATTCCGCAAAAAAGAAACTCCGCCGCAGTGGAAACCGGTTTCGTTCGCTTCAACGCCTCTCCCGCTCCCCCCCCCCCCCCGTCCCTCCCTGGACGCCTTATCACAATCGCATAGTTAAAACACCAACGCTGGAACCGGAATCGTTGGACACCCTTAAGGCGCACGATTGGAGGAAAATTATTCCCAGCAAACTCCAAATCGTGTACCGACCATTCAATGAATTTCGCCAATCTTTCGCCCGTCCGGAATGCTTTTGAAACTCGTTGCAGCAAGTGCACCTCGGCTGGATTCATTCGCAACAGGCTCGTGTCTAAGTTTTCCACCACCACCACGGCAAATAGCAGCGAAGTTTGTGCCGGAAGAGAGTGAGAGAGAGAGAGAGAGAGAGCGAACGCGTTCGTGGTTTGATGCTAGACCAGCACTTGAGATCCACACAACACGGCCACGATGGTGTACAACAGGTTTCGCCCACTCAACAACGGAACGGAGAAACAATTCGTGCCTTCGTGCCGCTGTTGATCGTTGAGCTGATGAATGAGCAAATTTACATGCCCTTATTTGAATTCTTAATTCAATTACGGTAAGTTAGAGGAGTGTTAAGACTAGCAGCACTTGATCTCTGCGTAGAACCAACAGCTATGAGAACCGATATAAGTGTGTGTGTGTGAGAGAGAAAATGAGAGAGAGAGAGAGATGGAGAGAGAGAGTAAATCATATACGTTATTAAATAAATAATGAGAATGCTCTATTTGCTTTAATTTAGTTACTATCAACTTTTGTATCATGTTTTATGAGTGTGATTACTGAAGATACAAAAACACCATCAAATCTGTACACAATTTTATTTCATGCTTACGTCACGAACATTAACAAAAAAAACAATCTTATTAGAAACTTGCATTGGTGGATTCGTATAGCCAAGTCAACTATCAACGATTGCTTAAGCATTTTGGTGGATTGATTATATGTAACTTTCAAAATGCTTTATAAATACATTTGAAAATCGCCATGATTGTTCCCGATTTCTAGATTATCTTTCAATCCCTTTGAACTGCATGAAACAACCAAGTTTGTAAGCGGTATAAAAGTATAGTGCAATGTAAATTTGTTTCAAAACCTCGATCACTTCTACTCTATTGTGCTACTTCTATTATGAACATTACCGTAATAGATAGAAGGAACCCAGCTACAAATATTCGACCAACATTGTTCGCCTCATGCTCGTAACAACCCGCAATATGCTCCTTTCTAAGCCGACGTGTCGTTGAAAACGGCTCCTCCAGCGCAATTTTGCTAAACCTTTTCCGGAAACTAATTACATTGTTTGCAGGGTCTGTTTCATAGCGCACATCTAATCGATTTCACCTTCACCAGCCTGCTCCGTTACCATACCCGAGGCGCACACGGTGATGGGTTCATAATCACACTCCCCCGGCCCACATGGCGTGCAATTATTAATTTTAAATCTCGTATTAAATGCGCTCACAAACGAGCGTTCGGAATTTGAGATTCCACACACACCCACACGCGGCTGCCCCTGCCGCGAACAAACGAACAAACGCAACACTACTACCGCTGAACGATGAAGTGCCTAACGAGGCAGCGAGCCTGGCGACCCGGCAGCGCCTGGAAGTGGTTAGCCTCCTGCAATATTCACGACACATCCCGACCCTCACCCACGCTCGCTTAACCTCTCTGTTAAGGCTTTTTACTCGCTGTTTACACAACTGCATGTGATATTTGCACTTCCGGCCATTCCGTTTCCACGTGCACCCCGTAAACACGGGAGACACAGTCGAGCACGCTCCGTGCAGCTGCCGGGCGTGCGTTTCGGAGAGTTTAATCGCAAATGAATTCATGGCTGTCGCCGGGCACACACGTGCAGGAAAGCGGTTCCCTGCAACGATGCGCCCGCGATAAACCGCAAAGCGGCATTCAATTCATGGGTTCTTATCGCGTGCAAAAAGTTTAATTATACCACTTTCAATAATTTTATCATCGAGGCACACCATTTTGTTGAAAGCAGCTACCTTGGTGCGCACGGGACAGAGTGAGAGCGAGAGAGAGAGAGATAGAGAGAGAGAGAGAGAGCGTGCTGCACGTTGTTCCGCGAACTGTGTGGGCTTTTCCCGACCAAATGTGCGATTAGGATGACATGCTGCGCGTGCTTTATTCAGTGTTCAAAAATTGAACCGGTTTTAATGTGGATGACGTTTATGCACCGACGTAGGGAAAATATTCTATTAACTGTACTCGATCATCGAGGTGCTTTCGGTAGCAGGTAATTGACTGTAGGCTGCACCTGTGAACAAATTAATTGTCATATGCATAATGGCTATCCACCCTCGTTAAATTAGATACGGGTTTTATGATGTATCAAGAGTTAAATGTTTGATTTGGTTTAATGATTTTTGTATGATAATAACGTTAAGATTTTCAAATAGTAAATTGCATTAATTATAATTTTTCATGCGGAGTTGTTATATTGAATATCTTTATTTACTGACAAATATCACAATCGAATTCTCAATAATAATCAAATAAAGCGTTTCAACTGTCCTAGCTTTCATCATCTTTCAACAGACGTCGAGCATACCGGGCAGACCGTCCACAAATAACAAGCATCATTGCCCAATCCATTTCCAAATTTACCGTGCATCGCACGGCTGATATTTCATCGGCATTAACGTCTTCCGTTCGACTCCAATCCAATTATATCTCAAATCCCACCCATAGAAAAATCTGACCGCCCGTCCCGACACACCGCATGTCGCACAACTTTGCACATTTCTGGCTGATCCACTGCGACAACCCAGCCAGTTCATTTCACCAGCACGAGCAACAGGAAGCATCAACAATTCGATGAGCTTATCCGCCACCCGCACAACAGCAAAAAAAAGGCAACGGAAAACAAAAACCAATCCTAGATGTAGAGCCATCCCCAGTGAGCGTATTTCTGCGCCAAACCGTAGGAAGACAAAAGGGCACTGCCGAAAAGGGTAGCGCCAACATGGAAATGCTTCCTCTTTATTAAGTTTGTTGATTTGCCGAGTCGCCCGAGCTTTGGGCGGATGCGGCGGTACGCCACACGGCGACACGAAGCTACATAAAACCGAATGAAAACCTGTGCAGAAAATAACAGAAACATAATAACATCTAAATAACAAACTCCACCCCCCAAAAACAGGAGAATTCGTTTAGTTTTAGGCTTTTTTGTTGCGGATGCTGTGTTTCTTCTTTACGCGAGCCGTGTTTTCCCGCCCACCGAACCATCGATAGCGTTATCTCATATCCGCCGACGATGTGTTGGCGAGGTGTTTTTTTTTTTTGTTATGTTCGCTCGTTTCAAAAATATTCACACTGCCGTTTGCCTTGGCAGGGTGGAAAAGTTGTGCAAACAGTCATCGTCGGATTATTACACCCGGTGGCTGAATAGTTTTAAAAGCGTCAAAAAAAGCTAGCAAGCCTAGTCCCAGCTTTGGCCCATCCCAACGTGAAGCTTTTATGGGTAGTTATACCTGATTTTGACACACCAGCTCCGGAAATAATCTACTCTTTATTTCCAGGACTCCATGGGAAGCTAAACGTCCAGAAACGCCAGAAATGTTCAACAAAGTGTGCTTTTAAATCGGTCTGCTTAGCATCATGGTCCCGTGCCGCCGTAGCCGGCGCGGTTAATTTTTGGCATATTTAATGACTGTGCGATTTTTTCAACATTTTCACATTGGAATCCACACACCCAAAGCCCCACTTAGTCGTGTGTTTTGTGTTGGAAAATAATATGGGTTAGTATTCGCCTGTGGTATATGTCTATCACATGCTGTTCTGAGCGTAGATGTACCCTTGCTACCTATTTCAAACCAAACCGAGCGTCACCGTGATTCTGTTTTGTTTCCACGAGGAATAAAACGAAACAGGATAGTGTGATGTGGTGTTTTCTGAAAACGAAAATCAAATCGGCAGACCGTTGGTTCGGTGTATAAAAATAGATGTTTATTTCAGCACTTACAACCGACCATGCGTCTCCATGTCGCTACAACCCACCATGCGTCTCCATCGGAGCTTTTTCTCAAAAGCCTACTCATCGCCCGAATAGCGTACAAAGACATAGATATATCCCTCTCACACGGCCACCTCTGCGCCATCCGAGATGATCGACTATTTGAATATAAAAGACAGTTCCTTCTTCCGACCACTAACACAGTGCGCTCCGTTACCACAGTTCAAAAACATCCCATGCCCACTCCAGTCCCTCTCGCCAGCAACGTTTCCACACCCCAGTTAACAGCTTTTGTAAAATTTTAATTGCTTTTGCTTGTAGCTTTCAATTTCGAACCACTCCCGGCATTAGCGCAGGGGACGGCCGGGAGACGTTTTATCAAACTATCTTCCCGGGACCGGGCTCGGGACCGGGCAAATGGAAATAGAATCACTCTCACTGTTAGGCGGTTGGTTGAAAGAGATAAAAAAAGCACAAGAGAAAATGAGAAACTAAACTAGCGTTGTACACAGTGTCCGTCGTGTTCGTTTTCAGCCCCGGCCGGGCAGGGCAAATAAAAATAAGATCCATTCAACCCTTGCCCGGCAACTGGGAAGACCATTAAAGTGAAGAAAACAGCTGATTTATTTCAACATCAAGCGAAAGAACCTCTTTCCACCCCGCCCCCGGCAGGAATTCTGGGCAAGTGCATTATGTTTGCTGATGAATGTATCAAATGCAATAAAATGTCCTTTTTCCCCGGCAACATTTCAATGGCGCACTGTGCTCGAGCGCTGATTTTGCTACTTCTTTTCAATCGCACCATTCGAATGAGCATTCAGGAAGGGAAGCGCATTCCGGGTTTTGCCCTTTCGGCAGTTCTGCCCCGGCGGCAGAACCCTCTTTCACGAGCGAGAGGCAAGCGCTCGAAATTTTCATCCTTTTCTCGCAGCCCGTTGGCTGCGTATGCTCAACAACAAATCCGTACACGAGACCGAATGTTTTTTTTTCTTCTACCTGCACCTTTCGTTGCTCTCTGTCGCTCTTCTTATGTTTACCATTTTGTTTTATTTTCGTTCTAAAAATCTCACGATACTGCAGCCAACTGCTACCACTTCGGCTGGAGGAGTACCGTGCAGAACGTTTCCGTTTTTCAAAGTCGTAAACGAAGCGACACCAGAAGGTGTAAAAACAGCATCCTTAGTGCGCACACGACGCTGCATTCCCGAGCTCTTGTGCGATTTCGCTTGCGAACTGCTTGTTTATGTGGGAATATGGTTTGAAGGAACGGCTAACGAATCTTTTTGCCGATCAAGCGCACTTTTCTTAGCCAGTGAGTGAGAGTGGTTATTGTTAGTTCTATGTGTTGTTGTATTTTGGAGCAAATAACCAACATAAACATCTTTAACACAACAGTCATCTAACATAAACTATTCAACAACTTAAACTTTCCAAAATAAAAAGCAATAATCATAAGCAATAACTTGCAGACTCACCATACTATTTATAGAAGGTCGAACTCTTCAATGAAACGTCTGTAAGCACAACCTACCTTGTACGACACAGGTCCTATTATTCCATCGCACTCCATCCCGAGAAAGAAACTCCCATCATAAATCATCATCTATGTATAGTGACTGGCCTACAGCGAAGCAAAACCACAGCACAACAATCGCCACGCAATGCGCACATCGGGCCGTGCATCCACCCCCGTGCGCTGGAGGGAGCCCCACGGTGGAAACACCCCCGGATTAGGTGTAATTATTAATTAGCTGTCATCGATTCATTTCCTGTCAGCGGGTGATGATCACTCACACGACGCCAAGCACGGAGAGATCTCACGCCAACGGTCCTAATCGGTGGGCGCATCCCGAACACGAACCCGCCACCTCGCACAGCTGGGTGCATAATAATGGTAGTAATAATAAGCTTCCCGTTTCCCGTTCGCGCCCTTCCTCGGCCAATTCGTCTTTCAGCGTCTTCCCACGCAACAAGCAAATTGTGCGTGCGTGAGCGTACGCGTGTAAGATTCACGCTCGCAAGACTATTAATTATCCATCGGACAGGCCGAGACGGGCGAGCCGAGTGACGAGTTGCCGACGAGACACAGGACGGTTTAAAATATCAATTAGCAGCCCGGGCAGGGATGGAAAATTAATGATGAACATTGCACCAACGGGAAAATCCACTGCCACGCTGCCTGAACGCCCCGATAATGAACTCGAGTGGCACAGTACCGCACGGAACGATTTATCATCCGCGAAACACCGCGCGAAGAGTAGGAAAAAAAATCCGTCAAACAAAACAATCACCACCATCACCACCACCGGCACAACGAAGTTCCTGTGTGTGTGTGTGTCTGTGTGCACAAGCACAAATGGTTCAGCATATTTACAAACGGATTGTCTCCCACTCCGGGCTGGCAGTTTTACGCCGAACTCTTCAGCAGCGCACCTTGAAATCGCTTACCTAACGACATTTAAATCTTGCTCAAGCACATACACGCGGCCCTACCGCCAAAGCGCCATCGTCTTATCAGCCAGCGTGCAGATGGCGGCATCGAATGCTTCCACGAATCCTTCCACACTCAACCCGCCCGGTAATCTTCGCGTCGCATCGCAGGAAGAGCGCGCCCGCTCCACTTCTGCCGACGATGCTGACAAGCTTGAAATTCGATTACATTTTAATTAATATGAAAGTTAAATATTTAATTATCAGTTAATTAAGGTGAAATTATACTTCGCTCTCGCGGCCCCCACCCGAACGCCGGTGTCACATGCGCCCTCCCCGTGTTCTACGGTACGCGGTGGATGTAATTATGTAAAATATTTCGCCAGTTCGCTCGGATTGCATCCTACTGCTGCTGCATCCGGTGCTCGCTGCCACGATGCAATACATCGACCGGCTCGTTTAGCTCCAGCGGCACGGTGCACGGGGGGAGCACATCTAAGCGCAGCTTCGGTCGGTCGGTTCCCGTAAGCACCTGGCTAAAACTCCCGCACTGGAATGCAACCTCAGCGCGTGGCAGCCTCCAGTTGACTGTTGAAGTTTTGTCAGCGATGGTGGCCCTTTTCGACGACGATGGAAACTTTCGCAATAACACACAGTCGAGCGTTACCGAAAGGCATCCCACGTACGGTTGACAAAACTTCTGCACCTGGCTACAGTGGTTTCCAGGGCACTTTCAATTGTGCGTGTGATGCTTGATAAGTATTAAAGATATGTTTGGAAAACACTCCTGACTCTCGTTTATTCGTCCAGTCGCGTTATCCGGCACAGTATAGCTGTCTAAAACAATTTCTAACATGGTTTACCGTCATATTGAAAACAACGAGATTACCTAAATTATTGTATGTCTCCATCATTTGAGTGATTGGGTCGCTCTGGTCTTAAGAATTCTGTCGCTAGGTCTCAACTGTCTACACGAAGCAAGGAAGTTAGCTTTGTTAAGCATAAACGGGGCGCCAATAAGAAATAGTCTTATGCAGGAAAATACACTGTGCCGTCATTCTTCTACGTTGTAAAGATTCTAGTCCAAATAATAAACATCCGGTAAGTCCGGTAATAAGGACAAGTGGCATGACTATACCATGGTAGACGATAGATTTTTTGTTATTTTTTGATGAATAGATTCTCGTCAGCATCTATGTAGGAAGAATGCTTTTCTTTTTATTCCTCTTCATTCATATGGCATCGTAGTTAAGAGTACCAGAATTACTATTTAGCATAAATTTATACCATAAATCAGGACACTTGGCCAAAAACAAATCAATAATAACGTATTTCTTCATTCTCATTTCTCATTTCGCATTGTTATTTTGGAGCGCTTCATTCTACTCTACTTGTTTCAAAACTCATGATACTCCAAAATGTTTCTTTAATCAATTTTACAACCAGATGTGTTTTTTCGCGCTAGCAGAGCTGGAAATCCCTGCATGTAAAACTATTTCGCTTTCCCACGAAACGATAGGAAAATAATGACGCAAGTTGAGCACCGCAATAACCCCACCGAAAGCTCGAAATTCACACGCCATCAAGCGTCTAGCCGGCGACCCCGAGCGAAAGAAAGAAATCTCACCCGACCACACGAAGAACTTCGTCTTCGGCGAGGAAATTACCGGATCGCGATCCCGTCGGTGGGCCGGGGCGGGTGTGTGTGTGTGTGTGTGTGAAAAAATGCAATTAAAATTGTACTGCAAAACCGCCAGCCAAAACCGATGATCTCCATTACCTTTCGCTGTGCTCTATTCTAATGAAGCCAACATCCTCATTTCCATGGCGGCTGGCTGGTGGAAGCGTGCAAAAAGTTGAACCCAGCCGGAAAGGAATACTTTGGACACACGCTTCGCCACGAAAAACGCCTCCCGTCCTTCGCGTATCGTTTCTCGCAGCCATGAATGTGATTATGATATCAGCATTGAATATTTAAATTAATTAAATGAATTTCTTTCATTGCAGCATGGATTTGGCTCGTCGTCGTCGTGCCCCGGCGGCGTCCTCTTTTCCATCGTCGCTCTACATATTTTCGTCCCATTCATTTGCCCGACCGTTTGATCCGCCCTACCGGACCAGCTCCGGCCTGCTCGCACAAGGATGACACAGTGCTGCTCTGCCCGAGTGCTGTCGCTTTAACCATGCGTTTCATTTTCTTGTCGCCCTTCAGCACACTCATTTCACGTTCCTTTCTTCGCGCGCCGAAGGGCTCATGAATATTGCAACTCGCTAAGCAGATCATCAGTTTTTCGTACCTTTGATTCCAGCAGCGGCGTACGGCGACGTTCCGCTTTACTTATGCGCGGCGCATTCTTAAACTTCGGCCGGGGCGATTGAGGAAAATGTACTTTGTTCTGCACTTTCACGTGCCTTTCTTTGCGCCCTGCACCAAAACTTCCAAGGTGGCCCGGCAGGTGGTGTAAAATACATCGCATCAATTTCGATGCAGATTCGTCCAGCACGCTCGCACAGGTTCATGTTGAGTAGTAATTAAATTCTAGCCGTTGACGCCAGTGCAGAGGACACGAGTGGAGGCCATGTACAGTTGTGAACGTTCATTTGAATATCAATGACGAGCGGAATGTGTTTAAATTCGAACTGATCCGTCGTGGAATGTGACGCCAGAGAATCGGGGGTATAATTATTGAAATTGTTCTTTTAATACCCACATTTAGAACTACATTTTATGCTGTAATTGAATAGGTTCAATTACCAACGTAAAGGGTAATGCTTTGTTGCGGTTAAATCTGCTAAAATACTTAATATCCTTTAGTTTCCTTTATGCGGTCAAAATTGATGTTGGTACACTGTTTTGTTTCTGCTCTTACTAACTTTTTTCTGCAGAAAAAATCATCATGTTGCATTCAATTGTACTTCAAATAAATGACACCACTAATTAATTACACTAAATAAAGCGTGATATAGCTAAAGATTCAAGTCTATGTGACAAAGTCCCATCGTACATTCAACATCGTCCTCATTAAGCGCTTGTGTCAAACGAAACAACAGCAATTAAATGCAACCAACAACCTGACGCTCGTACTTCCCCCAGGCATCAACTGATGTTATAAGCCAAAAATTAACAACTACTTAATACCCGCACAGCTCAACCCCAAACTCCCGGGACCCCAGCGTCCAACTCTATCAATCGTGTATTTACTATAACTTTCGCTGCACAATCGAAACAACTTTCCAAATCGTGACACCACACACCACCGTCCGGCCGCGTCCGGGGCGGGGACAAGACAAATGGCTTTGCAGAAAAAGTTTGTCAACTTCCGCCCGCCGTTTGCTTGACGTTTCGTGGGCAGAGAGAGTGTGTGTGTGTGTGTGTGTGTGTGTGTGTGTGTGGGCGGACGCGGGCAATGCGATTGCGGAACGAAAACGCGTCCGGCGTGAGGTCGTTTGCCGTAACTAAAGTGGTTCAGTGAATTTGATGTAGTGCTCAAGTTGTTTCCATCCGTCGCCAAGTGGTGCGCCGTCCGCTTCGTCGTCGTCGTAGCAGCAGCAGCAGCAACAAGAGACTGCAGTATCGTCTCGCGCACTCGAAAATCTACTGCATATTTTATTCATAAATCATCCGAGTGATGAGAATTTTATTTGTTGAAAAAATTTATCCCCCAAACGTGATTCAATTTGCATAGCACGTGAGCGCGTATGGCGTGCGGAGGTCCCCACGGTCTGGGCGCATTGTGCGGCACGTAAAAGATTTCCCCCCCTTTTCGTCTTCGGCCCTGGTCCACTTCGGCATCCTTTCGTTCGAGCATCCGCCAGCAGGAAATCATCCCGCATCGCAAGTAAATCGCCTGACGCCGTACCTCCCGCAAGGAGCGCATCGCGTGCTGACGTCTGCCTCATGCCCAGGATGTAGTGACATTGACAGACTGGCTTCCGAGGGGACACCGCGTCTGGGTGTTATCCGTCCACACCTCACACAAGAAGCGAGAGAAGTGGGAAATGATAAACTTTTTCGATTTGCCAGTCATTTCTAACGCTCGTTTCCGGTTTGGGCTCTAAGTTGGGAGAAAGTCAGCACCTCTTTCGACACTTGAAGGCACCTGAAGAGCAAGGAATGGGCCTAAGGAGTTTTTTTTTAAGTGACACTACTCTTCACTCTCCCTACAGCACAGGTATGGCAGTAAAGTTCCAATAACGGATGGCCAAAAGTTAACCCGTTTCTGTGGATGTGCGTTAGATAAGTTCTATTCTGGCAGGTGAAATGGTGCTGCTGAATTTCAAAACGAAACATACTTATGGGCTTTTCAATTAGCTTATACGATAATCTCAACCGCACACTGGAAAAGGTCCGAACTTGGAAGTGGCCCCACAGCTTATATTCCAACCGCCATTCAAAGTATGTTCGTAGCTCCAAATTGCTTCCTTATCTTAATAGCAGTACGTTCGCTTGCATGAAACCAACAGGTTTGTGCTAGTAGCCTCAATGCCAATGTTTGCCAATGGATTCGAGCAAATCAAAAGAACATGGGCACTAGACCGAAGGCACACCCAGTGATATCCACATTGTAAATAAACTAAAACGTAAAACTCCACCTAGGATTTCCTTTCGGCTCTAGATTTGTTCCGGATCAAAAGCCATACGGAGAGTCCACTCGCCCTTCAGCACAGTAGTTTAATTGGCAAACTCAAACCACCACCTGCCTCTAGTAAAGTGAAAAGAAATAGACACATCTCCCTATCAACTCTCAACGCCGTGTTGTACTTGGGAGCACCTCTACTCAGTTCGATGTACCACAAATCCCTATTCCATGGTAGAAACGCTCGTTCCACTTGCCATCCGTACAATGTTTTAATGATTACCCATGAGTAGTTTCCCCTACTGTAGCTGATGCTGCTACTCTTGCTTCCATCCTCGACCCAGAAGGGAACAGCAAGGAGGCAAAAATGGGACGTGCGAGGAATACGACTGGATCCTATACACTCCCCTGCGATGACATTCACATCCATCACCGCAACCTTCGCAAGAGTAATCTCGCCCAAAGCAGCTCAATCTGTCGTTGAAGTAACTCAATTGCTCCCGGTTAAGTATAGTGTATAACATATTCTATATTAAATCAAATATTTAGAACACAACCGGCTCTCTCTCACACTCACATACACACTTTCGTATCTCTTTCTCTCTCTCTCTCGCTCTTCTAGGGCTGTCCTCATTGTATCCTATGCTATAAAGCTTCCTTCAATATATGCACCATGATCAACACCTTCGACCAGGAGCTGGGAAGTATCCCATCTTTTCCATCCATTAGCATGACAAATTGATAACAAAACTGCATACATTATTGGGCGTCCGTACTTGACAGGCTGTGAACAGTTCAGGCAGCATGTGCATCGTAAGCTGATGACGAAGCGGGCGTGGCGAGTGTTAATTTCCATCAATGTGAAAGCCTTCCCACTCAACTCGACAACACTCTTCACAGCTCATTGAACTTTGGAACAGGGGCATGAAAAATTAGTAAGCGAGTAACACTACTGGAGGAGTTAGAACAAACCATGACGCTAGTGTTAAGTTACAAGAAACGGTAACCAATAAAACAAGTCAGGTGCGCTGATTCTCCAACCAAACGTCTACCAACAACACCCGAACCCCGTGTGTCCGTTTTCCCATACAAGAAAACTTCGATTTCTTTGGCAACAGGGTGAACACCTTCACCCACTGCTTTACCATTTCAAGCTTCATTAATATTCTTTTCACACTCACACAAACTCCCAATCAGTGAGATAAGAAACCGAACCGAAGTTTGCCCGAAATCGAAACCCTTTTTGAGGGGGGGGGGACGAAACTTATTGGCGGTGCATGCAATGTGTTTTGGAACGCTTGAAACCCTTGTTTCGGCCCCACTTTAAACACATGTGCAACTCGATAACGGCTCCGCCCAACCCAGCCGATTTCCATTTCGGGGATAGCTAAATAAAGAATGCGCCTGTTGCAAACGGGCACCCTCATCAGTACGAATGGGATGGGGCTGCGTAGTGGTCGTAAAAATCACAAACGCGTGCGGCCTGAATTTTTAGAATAAGCTTTGTTCGTTATTTTTGTTGTTGTTGCTTCAAGCACACGCCATTCAACAGAACCACAAATGGATTCATTCCAGAGTTTTAAACTGTTCCCGACACGGGCGCCAAGCCAGTACGCTGCTGTGGGTTTACGGCAGTCTGCGTTTTCAGCACACACATGCGAACGACTCGGTCGTTACCATGGGAACGTCAGTCAGATGTTACCAGCTCGATGGAGGAACGTTTTTTTTTTTTTTGGCTGGGCTTTGTGTGTTCCACTCTGCTCAAGAACGCGCGCGCGTAAAAACGAATCAAGCGTAAATCGTCTGCCACGGTGCGGCGAGATGAATGTTTTAAGCGTTAACACTACGGTAGTGCCGCACGGGTCGCTTTCCATCGACCGGTGCACCCGGTGGTATGGCGGACCAGATAAAAGCACTCGTAAAACAAAAAACCCCAAAGGTTGTACAGCTGTGCACACACACACACACCCATCGGCGTCCATTTTTCTTGCAGACTTCCAACAGTACCGCGTGTACCTGTTACAGTATTACCAACACCAGCAGGCGTGGACGTGGGCTGTGGTTCATCTTGGCGGTGGCCAACGTGCCAGATCAGATTACTTAACCCGGGACACTACAACTCAGCACCACGAAGCACACGCAGCCTGCCAACCAGCTCCTTCGCCGTGACCCATCAGTGGTACGTGACTCCCTCGACATCGATTAAACTGATTCCCACCGGTGGGGCTTTGCTTCGTGTCGGAACGGAATAAAAAAAGCCCCCGTAACAAACCCCGGAAACATAGGTTATGTCGAACCAAAAAGGCATAAAACAAAGCACACACACACACACACCCACGCACATAAACGAAGGATCCAACCGAAAACGTGAGCAAAAAACTTATCCCACGGACATCCACTTTCGCTGTACTTCATTAGTTCGCCTCCCCATCGGCCGTCGCGTTTTTGGACGAACCGGAACACTATTCCCAGCGACTTCCAGCGTTTTTGTACACGCTCCGACCGCCGTGCGAGTGGCCCAATACACAGGAGCCACAGAAATGGGCCACTCGTTCAGGTGAGGTTCGGGTTGACGGGTGTCAACACCGGGAGTCAAAGTAGTCGTAAAAGCATTAGCGTAATGGTGAAAATTATGCACGCTTTCTTCCGGCGCCCGGAGGCATCCGCCTCGGTCCGCTCCTTGAAGGACAGCGTGGTGGGCGGGTGTGTCGGATATTTAATACCGACGGCAAGCTTAGTACCGAGTCGTGCACAATAGGTGTCGCTTTACGGGGAGAGAGAAAGAAAAAAGGAAGGACACACACACACGCGCGCGCCGGAGAGCACGTCTCTAGCAAGTCCAAGTTATTGTTGTGAGCCATATTTTGCGTCGCTCGCTCGGAGATTAAATGCTTTCAGCTTCCTGGGGCACAGCCGTGCACACCGGTTTCGAGTGGGTGAAAATTCGCTCGGCAAGTTGTGCGCATCGACAGCGTGTGTGCGAGCTTGTTTAATCTGGCTAAAGCCGTCAGTCGCCTGCGCCACTGACAGGCAAGTTTACGGTCTGGTGAAGGTGATGTGAGGCCCGCCACCATCGCCACCGTCGTTCGTCGTATGTGTAATGAAGCGCAAACGACCTGTACGCCCCGTAAGATCGCTCCACAAGCACCGCAAGCACAAGAACCGACGATGTAAATAATGCAACACTTCACTAGTTTCACCCGGCAGCCAGGATGGTTTACGACCGTGAAGGTTAACGCTGTTGATAGCACAATTTATTAGAGTCCCAGGTACAGGTACAGGGGCGACGGGACACGGGAGACAAAGCAGGAAAAGTTGATATTTAACTCTTTGATAAAGTTTACCACCAGCCACCAGCTTGAGTATGTAATAAGCGCTCGGAAAATGATCAAGTAAAAGTGGTAGTAGTTGCAACAAACATTCTATCGCACGAAGTTCATACTATCCAATCTCAATACGTTAGGCGAATAATTTATCTATTCTTCAGAGGAGTATGTTAAACAACAGTGCATGCTCCATTGTCCATCGGTATGTAAACAATAATTAACCACAAAAAAGGATCGACGCCTGCTCCCGTGTGCAGAGATGGTTTCGAGTGAGTTTGGAGGCCTCGGTCTTGGAAGAAATAGTATGGAAAACACATTTTTTATTCTGATATCGTTCCTGTAAGGGTGTGATATGGTTTCGTTAAAGCCGGTTACGGTTTTGATATCATTCCGATAACATTCGGAAAAGGTTCCGATAAGGTTCCGATGAATATCTAAATGTTACAAAATATCTTTCGCAACTTCTGCATTATTTCTAACCTACAACGGCAAACAGGGATCCCAGGATGATCGGCCCCGCGCCCGTGGGATGATTTTTATCATTCCACCCCACCAGAAAAGCCCCAGCTCACTCGGCCTTAAATATGCCGACATGTGTCACGCAGAAAACACCCGCACGCGTTAACGCGACGATATCCCGACGCACCCGCTGCCAATCAGTAGTCCGCATTCGTCGTTCACCGGATGCCCGCTCGCATATGCGCAACAAACGGCCCTGACCCTTTCGGACCACCAAAAACTGCTGAAACCGCGAACCACATGGCGTCATCACTCGCTTTCGTGCCCTTTCAGTCGCACGCTACCCGCGCACGTAACATTCCGCGATGGAGTCAATTAAAATGCAAATGAGTAACCGAATAAAATTCCTCGCAATCAGCGCAAACTTCGCAGCACAAAACGCACGCGTCCACGGGAAGCTGGACGGGCCGCGGGAAGGTCGGCGTCCCTTCTGGGGCCAATCCTAATTCATTAAAGAGCCAAACAACCGACACCGTACCTGGCGAGTGGCCATTCATTAGCGCTGGAGTCTGGGATCTCTAGGAATTATGCTTGTTGCGCAGGAGGTGGTTACATTCGCTCGTGTACTAGGGTGGCTCTCCTGCCATTCGAGCACGTGTGCACCTGTGATAACAATATTAAATCATTGTGGTTCTATTATGTTATAATTGCTCATTTACATTACACGCAAATGGTAAACTTTCAACTGGTTTGTGACGAATTAGTGGATAGAGCAATCTTAGTGTGGAGGTTACTCTAGTAGCAATAACTACAGTCGTGAAGATCGAATATCAAATTTGGATAATTGATGACCCTTGAATCTGCAATATTTTTATGTTGGGTAAATTCTTTGAATTTTAAAGAGCTTTCATCTGTACTTGTTTTCTTTGAAATGAGAAAACAGTCATTTTGTCGTTATTCTGACTGTAAGTAATCATAGAGAAGCAGAATCATATTGTTCACACATTTTCTAACACATTAATACTACCGGTTATAGCGTATCAAGCAGCTTTCTAGTGAGCATAGGTTATTTTTTAATGCATCACATTTTAAGTTATATTTGCACGAAACCAATCTACAGCAACAAGCGTGTTTGCCAATGGCAGAAAGTACCTTCTACTAACAGTGTCCTTTAATTACCCTGAGCGAAAGAAATTCATTTTCCTCATGGACGACTATAAAACAATCACGGACACTCAATTAATTAGCATCAATTCCAAGAAAATCTACCGTCTCGGTATGTCCGTGTCCGCACTAAATCCATCTACTGAGGCGGATGGTTAATTCACTAGAAAATGCACTTTACCTTCGCCCCACGTTCGGCACACAATGTTCCGGATCGCTATGCAAACGATAGGAATAGCAAGGTTTTGTTTTAATTGGCAAACGCTTAATGGAAATACATCTTCCCGTATTCCGTCGTGGCCTCCGGTTGTCATTTCCAGTCGCAGCGGGAAGATGCTTAAAAAATTGACTCGGTTCATTGTCTCGTGACGGTGGGTATGTGGCAGATCTACCAAAGAGCTACTGGCATAAAGTACGCAAACATCGCTTTCTTCCGAGTACGACCGTTCTCGGAAGAAGTGAAAAAAGCTGCAACTGCTTTTTCGTAATATCTTTTCCTATCCAGCTCTTGGCGTCAAAACTCTACCCGGTCCAAACTGCCCTGAACTTTCGAACTTTTATTTCTTTTATATTAGTTCTGCTTTATTGAACCGACGACCATCGTTATGAGACAATTTCCTTCGCAACAACTTTTGCTTCATTGCTCTGTCTAGTGTGTGGGTGAGTCTAGGGGTGGGTGTGCGTTGATAAGTCGTGAAGTGGTCATAGTTCAATTTTTTCCCGCACGATGCTTCTCGACTCGACGCTTCGGGGATCTCCAAAGATGGGGAAATATTTATTCAAAAAGTTACCACCGGAATACATACTTCAGCACAGCCAGCCAGCCAGCCAGCCAGCCAGCCAGCCAGGTTCACTTTAGAGCGCGATGGAGAAAGTACACACTTCGCCCGTACTTTTGCACTTAATCTTCGAGGACTTTGCTTTCCGGGAAGGGTTCGAGAATTTGGGTCGCCGCAAGTCCATCACGATTTCGATTCCAATTGTTCGGCATCTTCACTCGATGAACTCAGTTACGCAAACTTTATCTCACTTCCTTCGATACACTGTTTAAGCCTGACGGTACGATAGCTGGAAGTATTCTGCAAACGTAACGAAATTGGAGTTTGTCTACATTCCAATCAGAAATGTGTTTCAAGCGGTGAAAACAATCAGGCGAAGTTAATTCAGTTTTGAGTGTTCGGTTTGAGCTACTGCGTTTTAGAACAATATCAACCATCTATTTTGACTGGAATATTCGTAATATATTATCGTCGATTCAAGCCGTCGTCTTCAAGCAATCAACGGTCATTTCAAAGTCATCAAAATATCGCATCAGTACCAGCACGTGAAGTCGTCGCCGCTATCAGATTTGACAGGTCGTTTTGACAGTTTTGAGTGTTGAGACAGCTGTCGCTTTGCTATTTTCTGTTGTTTTTACGTATCTTTTGTTGTTTTTGTTGTTTTTTACAAAAAATAACGGGAAGGCTACGCTGCTGCGCTGCCGAGGATTTTGTTAAAAAAGTTCGTACTTTACACTTAACTATTTCGAAACAACATATTTCTGCGGCTCCGGAACTATCCACAGGATTAACCTTAGGATCCAGTTCTGCTTTGATTTTCGGGGCCCTCCCCTCCGGCGTGCTCGTGTTGATAACATTTTTTTTCTGTACCGGTTGCAGATTTTTGCATTTGTTAACATTATCTCCTCATTTATAATCGCCCGTGGGCTTTTCTGTTATTCCACGTTGAGGAAAAACTTCTACTCAAGTAAGTTTTATATCAGTGAGGATTTCTGAGCACATTCTTATCATTGCATCTGATCTGTTAATTTTCCCATTTCGGTAGCCATGACGGTGATTTCGCTTATCTCTTCGACAAAGTGCTTTGGTGGCTTACAGAAGATCTACTCGCACCAGTCGAAGGAATTGGCCTGCGAAATGAAATTCGCCGTCTTCCTTCCGGCGTCTGTGGAAGAGCGTCGCCTGCCGGTACTGTACTGGCTGTCGGGTCTAACGTGCAACGAGACGAACTTTATCCAGAAAGCCGGTGCGCAACGGTATGCAACCGAAAACAACCTCATTATCGTCTGTCCGGATACGTCCCCGCGCAACGTGAACATTCCCGGCGAGGACGACTCGTGGGATTTCGGTTCCGGAGCCGGCTTTTATGTTGATTCCACGCAGGAACCCTGGAGCAAGCACTACCGCATGTTCAGCTACGTCACGCAGGAACTGGTCGATGTGGTAAACAACAATTTCCCGACGCTGTCGAACAAAATGAGTATCGCTGGGCATAGCATGGGAGGACACGGAGCTCTGATTTGTGCGCTAAAGAATCCGGGCCTGTACAAATCCGTGTCGGCGTTCGCTCCCATCTCCAACCCGACCAAGTGTCCGTGGGGCGAGAAGGCTTTCGGTGGTTATATGGGCGCGGAGAGTAAGGATGAGTGGAAAAACTGGGATGCCACCGAGCTGGTGGCCAAATACAATGGTCCCCCGTTGGAACTGTACCTGGACCAGGGCTCGGAAGACAGTTTCCTCAAGGATGGGCAGCTTCTCCCGCAAAACCTCGTCGATGCTTGTCGTGCAGCGCAGGTTCCGTGTGTTTTGAACATGCGTGACGGTTACGACCACAGTTACTTCTATGTTGCTTCCTTCATCGGGGAGCATATCGCTTACCACGCACGTCACCTGCAATAAGCATTTAACTGGTAACGACTGCTTTCCACCCGTAAATCAATGCGATTGATGTAGCAATAAATGTGTTTGAATTTTATTCCTCTCTCTGTTTTTCGACTTCACGCGTCGCTGTGCGACCTGGTGGAGGTTATTTTTTCGGTGGGCCTCTCATCTCATGCCAGTAGCCGATAAAGTGTTCCCTAAGTGGCCACACGTGCTGCGCGCCGAAGTAGCACCAGAACAGACCAAACATTGCGCCGCCTAGATGGGCAGCGTGGTCGAAAATCTTCCAACCGAGCAACACGCCTGCTAGATCGATTCCCATAATTACTTTTATCGCCTATTGTGAGAAGAACGGGAAACAATTATGTAATTCATCCGAAACCTGAATCCAAAACTTACCGCTCCAGCAGAGAATGTGTACATCGGGAGAAACAGTATGCTAAGCTGCGTGTCCGGGTATTGTGAACAAACGTACGCCAGCACACCCATAATAGCGCCGGATGCGCCCAACGAAAGTCCCGGCTGCCGCACCACAGTCTTGAAAACGTGACTCGCGAACGAAGCAATCACACCCGCGCTCAGATACATCCCGAGGAACTGTTCCCGGCCCAACGTGGCGACTGCCGCATGAGAAAAGCTGTGCAGCACGTACATGTTCGCCAGGATGTGGAACAACGAGTAATGGCTAAAGGTGGACAACAACATTGGCCAGCAAACCGCTTCTGCAAGCAAAAGAAGAACGCTCGATTAATTACACGTTCCATAAGAATTATCCCTTACGATCGCTTACTTGCGGCAGGATTAGAGGCAAAGTATTTGACCATCGTCGGCGCTAGACTCGGTATCCGCCACAGACCGTAAACGATCACGTTCAACGCACACAGGGGAGCAAAGACGCGCTCGCCCGGGGACAGTTTGTTCCACCAGCCGGTTATGTCCTTTCGCCACTGTTCCACCTCCTGGCGGCTGTGTTTCATGCGCTCCTTGAACCAATTGACGCTGAGTTTGCTGCGCAGCGCTTGCATCGCACGCGATCGTATCGTTTCGTATTCCCAGATGGAAACACCGATGAAGCTTCCGGTCGTAAACTGTTGCATAGTAATCTCAACTATTAAATTCGAATGATGCGATAATTTGTCCAGCTTTTCTTACCGCCACGGTGAACAGAAACGAACGCCATATCTTAGACGGATCTACATAGCCCGACTCGATTACAATCCCTTGCACTTCCGTCGGGACGATAGTTTGTCGTGGCGCAAATGATTCCGCACGCGTGTTTCTAGCATTCCGCGTGTAGCGTAATATCGTCAGCTGCCGGTCGTTGCCAAAGGTGGTTAGTATTTTTCGAGGATGATGAAATAGGGAGCTGTATCTGAAAATACATACAACTCCGGTCAGTTACAACGAGAGCCATCTTCGCCCTGTTACCCACCGAAACACAGAGGGAATCTCCCGGCAGTTCAGCACCAGTCGTAATGCCATACTCTTTGAAGCAGTATTGTCTACCCTTAAAAACACGTTCGGATTCACTTTCTCATCGAAATTTTGCACAAATTTCCGTCGCCGCGTTACACAAGTTGTTTGTTGTTGTTGTTAGTTTACATCACAACAAAAGGCTGTCAGCTGTAACAGATGGAGGACGTCAAAAACTTGAGACACAGTGCGACAACCCCTCAGTACGTTTAGCGCGACATAGTGTGGGGAGGGTTAATCGTAGAAATCTTAAACTATTCACAATAAAAGAACATGTTTTTCAATACTGCTAACAAATTGAGTTGAGCCAACCACTATAGTCTGTTCCACCTTGCGGACACACTTTTACAGTGGAGGGCGGGTAATCCAGCTGTCATAATTGACAGCTCGCCTTGACACTTTTGGCAGCTGTCAGTTTGCTATTATCCTGCTATTTTTGTTGTTGTTCTTGTTTCAAAAACAAAAAAAAATCGAACGGGGAGGCCACGATGCTGCGCTGCCCGAGTTTTTGTAAAAAAGTTCGCGTTTTATACTGATCAACATCGAAACAACAACCTGCTCCTGCTTCCAGGACCATCGGAACAAGCGAATCCTCTGCTCCGACCCTTCGCCTTTCGCGAGACGAGCAAAAAAGTGGAAGAAGTAGGTCGTGTTTGTGTGATGCTGTAAAGATTGCTTAAAAGTTCGTACTTTGCTTTGTGGGATCCAATCGATTCACAAGAGGATCCGATTCTGCTCCGACCTCCGGCGCCCTCTTATCACTGCGCCCGATCTTCTCAGTGGTGTGTCTCCCTGCTCGTTTCCCATCATCATCCGGCCATAATCGGGGACCCGGACGATCTCCCCACCCGGATCGCGCGGCCGAATGCAAATCGTCCATAGAAAATCTCGCAACTCCCAGTGGTGTGCCAGGGTCCAGGGCGAAACGAAACGGCGACGATCTGTCGGGAGACGCACAGTGTGAAGCGCAAAATCCTGCTTCTAAATCACAGCCCACCCCCTAGCAGGTGGGCCCCGCTGAAGAGTTTCAGAATTCGGGCATATCCGAGTTCCGTCCACAAGGGCCAAGATGTAAATGTTCCAGTGCGAAAGTGTACGATGATGGATGCAGCAGCTGCGTACCAATACGGCCGAGTCAGTGCATACGACGAATGTCCCGTGAGCGTGTGAGCGTGTAGCGTGTACGTGTGATGCCAACAAAGTGATATGAAGAAGAAAAAATAGTTTCATCTCGCGTGTGCCTCCTACATCCTACCACTATTACTATTCAGGCAGAAAAGCAAAACGAAAGCTAGCTTCGAAAAGTGCCCCAGCAATCGCGAAACGAGCCCTCCCCAAAGTTGTTTGCTTTTTTCTCTTGCGCTCCCCTTTTGCGTCTCCGCAGCAGCCTTTCCCACATTCGCTAGTAGTTTTTTTTCGGTGTTCAGAGCAAGTCTCGGCCTGTATCCACCCCCCACTCGCAATTTTTCGAAAAACCCTCGATGTGTTAAAAATTAAATAGTGCGTTGAGTATAGTGCATTTCGTGTTCCAAGTGTGCGTGTGTATGAGAGAGTGTTGATTCGGGGCTCCAGGTGCAGGCGGAATATCGCGGAAGGAAATGTCTCAGACCAATTCGTTCCAGCCGTGGAAACAAACGCTCCCGGTCGGTTTGCCATCGAATCTTGGCTCCACTATCTTCGGGGGCAGCGCAGCAGCAGCAGCAGGCTATGGAAAAGTACCAGCAATACCGCTACTGCAGCCAACTCCTTCACCGTCGTCCTCCTCGTCGTCGTCGTCTTCTTCGCTGTCGTCGGTTAGCTCATCGACTCCGGCCACGGTGGCACCGAGTAGCAGTGTGCTAGGTGCTGCACCGAACCCCTCCTCCGCATCGACGATGCATGGGACCCAGCTGCTTGCCGTCCCTTCACCCGGCGCCGTATCGTCCTCGACACCAGCCGGCGGTGGAGATTTCCTGGCCCAAATGGCTGTCAACAAGCTGAAGCTGGGCAAACTGAACGCCAGCTACGAACTGAGCGCAGCTAGTGGTGCAGCATCGGGTCCGGGCAACGAGATGGAGCTGGACATGGTGGCGGAACTCGATCCGGGTGTGGCGGCCATGAAGGCGATGCTGGCTAGTTCCGGCTGCCACAACCCGGCCGCACTAGGAGATCGTGAACGCGAGCAGCAGATACAGCAAATTTTCGAGAAATCTATCAGGTAGCTATCGTTCCTGATTCTAATAATTATCATAGTGGTTATTATTGAGGGTTTTCCAATCCGTCACTCAGAATCAGCTGATCACGTAACCTTCGAAGTGTTTATTCTTGCGTTTACTTGTTCTTCTTTTCCATGGTCCAACAGCTGTTCAGTATACCTCATTTTTTTCCTTTACCGTTGGCTCTCAGGCCATTAACATATATTTTACCTTAAAGTCGATCATCCGCGTATCTACTCACAATAAGAGACTAAGCTTCTAATCATTTAGAAGGCTCTGTCTAGCCTCATCTATGGGTACTCGATAGTCAGCCAGCCCGTGCTTGTGCTGTCTTTCCCCGAAACACATCGCACTAGGCGCAACGAACGCAGCAAAAAAAAATTAAAAAAAAACCACACACATTCCCTCACATAAATTCATAACAAAGATGGCCGAGAGATCGACCCACCCAGGGCAGGCCGAAGACGAAAAACAAATCATCGCCTGGCTATATTATCGTTATCTCGGCCTCGGACTGCCGCCGCCGCGTACCTTATCGTTTGATTTTGATTCCATTTGAGCTCCACTGTGGCTCGCGATTTTTTGTGTTTTTGTCTTCATTTTCTCTGTGGTTTTCCTTCTCGTTCTCCCCGCTGTGTTGTTTTCAACTCATGTGTGTGTGTAATTAGGGGTCTATTGTCCGCGTTGAGTCCACCTTCGCGCGCACCGCTCTGTCTGGTAGCATAATTTGAACCCTGGATGTTCCCATTCGGACTAACTTAGGAACAGCGATTGGGATATTGATCTGCCCGTGCTCAGAGTAGCAATGTTCAGAACGTATGGGACAGCAAATGTTCACCTGGTGCAGGGATGATCGTTGATCTTTCATCAATCAACGCTTCCGCCTTGTAATATGCGAAGATCGTTTGACTTCTCCGCAAAGTATTAATTGCTACCTAATTCACACTCTTAATATCTCTTACTCATCGGTTTGACGAATGTTTCATCTCCATTAGCAGGGTTTTTTTTTATCGCTAGTTCGCGAACACCAATCACGACGCAGGCAGATGGAATCGATCTTCATAAGCATAACCAGCATTAATACGAAAAAGAAACCTGCTCCTTTTTTTGTCTCGTCTGTTAACGATGTCACACGTTCAATCTGGTAAAAGGCACCACTATCTAGTTTCAAAACACAATATCACACGTCACGATAAATCTGTTGAAGCGTCATCGACCACATGCTCTAGGGATAGTATTTTTTGTAATACGGTTGCATGTTCCTGCTTTAATATTTTCAGCGACAACACGAAGAAACATATAGTGGAAATATTAGAGAAAATATCGACCCTCAGGCCTCCGGAACGATTGCTGCTGTACCTTCGCATGCCTGGAGGCTATCCAGAGACAGGTGTGTACAGCTCGTTTGCATTGATATGCATAGAAATACACAAATTACTGTTTCATATTCTCGGGCATACAGATCCCTTGCGTCAGTCACAGAACCCACTAGGGACGCGGCTAGAGATTAATCACACGATCAACTGGGTTCGTTCGCATCTGGAACACGACCCAAATGTGTCAATTCCGAAGCAAGAAGTGTACGATGATTATGTGTAAGTTGCGTGGTCAAGACAAAAAGCGATTGTTGGTATTCACTATGTTTAAATATCCGATCCCGCCGATTTTCTACAGTGCGTACTGCGCGAGGATCAACATTAAGCCACTTTCCACGGCCGACTTCGGTAAGGTGATGAAGCAGGTCTTTCCCGGCATCCGACCGCGGCGACTCGGCACGAGAGGACATTCCAGATACTGTTACGCTGCCATGCGCAAGGCCACGAAACTTCCCACACCGAAGCTTCCCGATCTCACCAGCGCAAGTGGCTCAATCGAGGTACGAGTAGACCCTATTGGTTCATGCAACGATTGCGAAATGTCGATCACCAACCCCCGTCCCTCTATTCCCCACACATCCCCCTCCAGAAGCAGTCAAACGAGGGTCAAAATTTCAACGAGGAGGAATCCTGGAAGGTGGTGAAGGCGTGGGCTGAAGCGATGTTACCATCCAATTTCACTACGATCAACGAGCTGGCCGGGTTCATTGCGAAGAACAACCTTAACTCGCCAACCGGCAGCGCTAGCCGACAGCAGCTGCACAAGAAGATCCTTCAGCGTGAAATGAAGGAAAAGCGAAAGCTCTCGGTAAGTAACATGCGTTTGTCAGCTGCGTCTATCTGTAATATGAAATGTATTTGCTCATAGAGGAAGTGGCATTTGGAAGTATCACTTCAGTTCGTCTTGTTTGAAGAATAAATTCAGTAAAAGAATAGCGCACCCTCTCTCACGATACAGGCGCGGTGTGTCATACGCGCGCTGTGTACCACACTTCAACACTACCCCATCGTCTGTTATCGGCCAAAGGCTTCACCTTCTCTCGTTTGCAAAGCGTGCAGCGACTATCTTAAGCTGTCAAATGCTCTAACCTAAGCGCAGCATAGAAGCCCACGACGTGGCAGCAGACCACGAAGCACGCGCACCGAAACGTGACTCCAAGGGGTGCAGTAATGCATCAGTACGACAAAAATGGCACAAGCAGAGTCATAAGTGTGCATAATGAGCAATTCAGACTTCTTCTCATTCGCGTTTTGTTTGTTGCGTTACCATTTTCCTGTTTTTTTTTAACAATATAGGCCGGTGCGATGAAGAAGCGACGCAAGAAGCGCAGGAAGACACTTTCCACGAGCATTGGCGAGGCGTCGGAGGCAAGGAACACCAGCACACCGGATGGCGGCGCGGTCGAAACTCAGCAGCAACAGCGAACCGTAAGTACAAAGCAGCAACAACATGCGGGGGATGGTAGTGGAGGAATGCCCTCCGCGAACAACAACGGAGTAGTCCCAGTGACGACAAACCAGCTGCTCCAGCACATGATCAAGCGCGAGCAACAGGATTATCTCGACGAGGACAACAACAATACAACAACCACCGCCGGCAAAATGATGCTTCTGCAACGTCAGCAGCAGCAGCAGCAAAGTACAAATCTCAACTGTGATACTAGTAATGGTGTCTTGGAGCCGTTGAACAAAGACCTAATGATGGCAGTGGCGGCAAGCGGGTTTCTTCCACCGTCGCCAGCCAGCGGGGCATCGTCATCGGTCATCGCGCACGGAACACACCCACCGCAGCATTTGCAGCAGCAGCAACAGCAGCAACAGTTGATCCATCAACGACTCCTGGAAGGGGGCTTGCGCAGCCCCCAGGATCAGCAGTATCTACAAAACGTGTACTGCAAAAAGGTACGCCAAGCGCAACAGTTGAAAGCCGTCCAGCAGGCGCAACAACAGCAGCAGCAGCAGCAACAACAACAGCTGCAGCTACAGCAACACCCTCAACCGCCCTCCCAATCACCGCTCTTCTTTCCGAACCGACCCACCAGCGCTCAGAAGCGTCAGCTAGCCAACAGCGTCGCGTTCGCCGGCAGACAGAAGCGTCTGAAGCTGCTGCAGCAGCGCCAACAACGTTCCCTGGAGGCACAGAACAACAGTGCACCGCGGTACGACGAACAGGGCAACCTAATACTCATCGAAACGCAGGACCCGACGACGCAGGACGAGTTCATCATACCGCGCGAACGGGTCATCAGTATTTGCAACATGGACAAGAACGCGCTCGACGGCTACCTGAATTGCGACGAGGAAAACTCGCAGGATCAGGACCAGGAGTTGCTAAAGTACTTCCCGGAGGAGGACGGTGCTGGCGCCGCAGGTGGATCAACTCAAGCGCAGCAGCTTGAAGCGGCAGCTGATAGCGAAAGCGGCACCGCGAACAGTTTTGGTGCCGCCAGTTTGTTCGATGACAACGAAAAGCTGTTCCAGATACGCATGATTCTCGAAAAGAACCAGAGCAACCAGAATAAACAGCAGCAGATGCTGCACCATCAGCAACAACAACAGCAACAGCAGCAAATGCAGCAAGCGATGGAGGCCCAGCTTGCCGCATATGATTCCAGTAACGCCGCTACCAGTGGTGGACCGATGAACCAAAGCCATCACAATCACACCCAATCGTCTGGTGGTGGGATGGGTTTACCCCCCGGATCGGCCGCAGCTTCTTTAGCGGCACTCTCCCAACGTCACAACACTGGTGATCCTTCCACAAGCGTAGGAAGTGCCGCCGTTCTCGGATCAGATCAACAGCAACAGCAACAACAACAGCAGCAACAGCAGCAGAGACATCAGAAATTTACTGATGCAGCATACGGCATGGGACAGATGAATGGAACAACGACCACAGGAGGCAGCGGTCAAGCCTCATTCTCACAGCAGGCGCTGCAGAGTCCAACAACGCGACGAAAAAACTTTAGCTTTGTTCCAATCGGTGTCGCGGGTGGAAAGCAACTGGCTGGGAATGCAAACATTAACCACACGCCCACAGCAAGCCCCTTCGTAAGCCCCAGAAGTACGCCGATACATCGAAAAGCTCACAAGCAGCCGAATGGCCTGACGTTGAATCTGGAGCACAAGTTCAGCAATCTTCCGACGCAACAGCAACATCAGCAACTGTCCGGGGGTTCGTACAATCATCATCATCAGCAGCAGCAGCAGCAGCAACATCAGCACCAACAGAACCACCGGGTATCCATGGGTGGTTACATAAAAAATGAACTCCCGGCGTCTGCCCCTCCCAGTCCCTCGATGATGCAACCGTATCGGTTCGGTCCGATCGGGCTGAATGGGCTCCAGTGCGGCATGTCCCCGATGCCGACCACGTTCCAACCGATCTGCAACCCTCACTCGAACGCTGTCGGTGGTAGTGGCCTGAATGGGCCCGTCTCGTCCCTGGAGTCGCGTTCGAGCAGTGTCCCGCTCATCCCCAACTACGATGCGTACTGTAACTCGAACTACACGTCCGTTTCGCAGACACCGGTTCCCTCCGAGTACGACGATTTCACTGACACCGGTGTGAACATTCTCGACATGCTAAACGAACAGTCGTCGCAGATGACACCGGCGTCGGTTAAGATCGAAGAAGCGGAGCTCACTTTACCAGATCTGCTGGAACAGCAGCAGCAGCAACAGCAGCAACAACAGCAACAGTTGCAACAGGACGACGGAGGTTTTTTCTCCCGCTCCGCCAACTATAATATCGTTTCACGATCGGTACCATCCACTCCGTTGCCTCTGCTGGGGGGTTTCGGACCGACCGCTTCGTCCGCTAGTAACTGCATCGGGCCGATGGGAGGACCCGTTGGTGGGCCGAGCGGACTAGGGATGTTGGGAGCCGCGAGATCTTTTTTCGAGCTACCGAAGTCCGTCCCGTCTACGCCGATCACGATGAACGAGAGTAGCTGCCACGGCGGGGAGTCCAGCATGTTCCAGTACAGCCCAGAAACATCGCGCGATTTCCTCATCAACGGAAACTCCGTCGATCGGAGCAAATCGTCCGCTGCGTCGTTCTATTCGCCGGTCGCCGGCGGCGGATCTAATCCCGGCGCAGCGGCCAATGCTGCCGGCGTCTCGTCGGATGCAATCGCGGGCACCAATCAGGCCAGCGATCTCGCCTCATCTCATTCTGCCGGCGGAGGAGGAGGCGGCGGTGGCGATGGACCTGGCTGTTCGGTGCATTCCACGTCGTCCGCTGCGGGCGATCCGATCGCCCCACCGACCGCTGACCTCGCGAACCTTTCCGACGGCATCGAGGGTCTTTCGAACGATCTGGAGAGCGTCGCGGAATCGATGATCGATTCCGACATTCTTGGCAATCTGTAATCCCGGTCGGCCGGCACCCGGCGCGCTCGAGCGAACGAGAGAGAAGAAAAAACGCAACATTGTGCTACAATGTAGGTCGGGTCGGGTTTTATTTGTTTGGTAATTTATTCACCACGTGCCGCCATCAAACGCTGCTAGTGCTGCTGCGGCGCGGGTCGAGATTGTGTACGTCTATATACGTCGCCACGTCCGATCGTTCATTACCCTCGGAATAGGCTGGGCGCGTATATGTGTTGAGGTTGGAGCTGGTACCTCTACTACCAAATGCACAATGTACGCTGCAACTATTTACGGTGGGGTGAAAGGGGATGCAGGAGGGAAGGGTGGAAGCATGATGCATTTACTGCGCACTCGATAGTGTCAGCATCATACGGGAAATGTGTGAGACTGAGAAGGGTGATTTGCGGTACTCTAGTACATTCGCACACACACACGTGCCCGGATGTGACATTGGCCTTGAAATAGTGCACACACTTTCCACACTTGCGCAGATCACAGTTTCGCCGGCCGGCATTCACTCACGGAGGACAGGGAAGGGATGGTTTAGTCTACCATATTTAAATGTATAGATAATGTTTCACTTTTGCTGTCGTACATTTTTTTGAACAGCGTTCACTACACTTTCTCCGGCGGTCCCGGGGAAGACAGGGAGAGGCGGACAGGCAGCGGGTGCCACTAGAAGATGCACGTTGCAGATTTTATTGGGAACGTTTCTCAGGGGACGGCACTGGTTGAGGGAGACCGAGCATTAGAGTAACAGCCCGTGTCCCAAGCGTGTGGGAATGGAACGAAATGTCATTAATTTGTGTGCCAAGAACCATATTGCGACGCGTTTTGTTAACTATTTTTAATCACCCGACGTACGGTTCGAATATGGAAGAATGTGATCTGGGGGTACGAGCGTGCAGGGCGTTATTTATTCCAATACGCGTGCACAATTTATTTAAGGCGGCTTTATGCAGCTGCAATTGCATCGATCGTGTACTACATTGTATTGTTTGCCTGTAAGACAATAGAATGGTATTCACTTTTCGTTAAAATCATGTTCTTTATCAGCAAATTGTTATAATTTCTCAATTAATTTTGTGCAGCGCAGCCCATTATCTTTTTATTCATAACTATTGTAATGATTCTATCATAATTTTATTGTGAAATACATGCCACACCGGAAAAAAAAACTTGCTAACCGCACACGCACACACTCGTCTAGTGTGGCGGTCACTTGCATGTAAATTAGCGCGCTGGAAAATCAATAAACCTCACCTCCAATCTCGGATCCTCTCAAAGACGCGCACGCTTCCCTCTACTCTACCGTGCACGCTACGTCTAATTTGCGTCCGAGCTGAGCCCGTGCTCTATACGTAGCAAACTCTCGTACACGTGCCGGCCGCTAATGGACCAGAACCAGGTTTAAAATGTTGCACTCGTCGGCCGGCGAAGTGTATAGGGGGAGATAGGGAACAAATACAGACGCTGCTAATTCTACCTATTCTACCTACCTATACCTGTTCTACCTATTGATCTTGGCTCTTTTGTGAGATACTGGCCAGTTTTGGTGAAGAGATCGTTTAATACTTCTTTCATACTATTTAAAATCTATTTGTTTTTGGAAATTACTTTTTTGAAAAAAAAAATAAAAACTCGGTCATGCATAGTTCACTGCTGGAGAAGAACCCACTCCAAACTAGGACGAGTGGTTGTAAAACGCTCGTAAACCTTTTCATATGGTCAATAGAAAGCTCCTCAGGTCTTATCATCGTCCTCCCCTCGTCCGTACATTGTAGACCCTTTAGAACCACTTCGATACAAGACGGAGCTTTCCCCACAACGCTGCTGATAAGAAAGGATAGGCAATTCAATAAGTTTTCGATCAGTACACGGCGGGGAAGTGACGCGACGTGCTTAAGAAAACTTTCGCACTCAACCAGCCTGCCCCCTCGAGTGTCTGTGGTCTGTGTGAAGTCTAAAGAGCGGGCCCTTTCGAGGTGTAAAATATGGCCTGGCTTGCGCACACATCGGAATGCCTCCAAGATGGAGGTGTCTCGGGAACTCGGTTCAATTGATAAGTGACTGCTCACGTGCATCAGCATATGCGGATTTACAGGGTGCGACAGGAAGTCGCACGATCAGCGTCGCGGGTGAAAGTTGTCGATGGAATCGACGAACGATTTGCAGTGCACCCTGGAGGTATCGATTCAATTAGCTTTCAGATACCTTCCAGCAATTAGCGAAGTGTGATGAAAATAGTGTTTTCACACACACCACAGCGCGGCAGCTGCGAATGCAGCGTTCCGGAGTGCATCTACTACGGTCAGTGAAAGAGACCGATAGCGTGAGCGAACGAGCGCACACCCTGTCCTTGAATGGTCGCACAAGTTCATCGACTTGCCGGCGCTAGATGCATGTGGCCACACACTACTACTGTGACCGAGCGCGAGAAGCCGGTCCCGCACAGTGTGTTGTGTAACATATCTCTAATACGAGCAAACTAGCAGATGAGTCGTTTTCCCCATCTCAAGTATGACGAGCTGCAACTCTCGTCACTGAACTAACACCCCCAACGCCCGGCTATCTCTCGAGCGCCTAGCGATACGAGTGTGGGTGCCATGTATCATATATCCCAGATACACAACAGGTGTTGCAGCCCCGTAGGATGCATTAAATTACCCTCAGATGGCGCGCGTTAGCGTCATCGATTATTGCTAGTACCGATCGTATTCTTTCCCCCCCCCCCCCCAGGTTCAACTCGAAAAGATCGCCCAGCCGGTCGCAGACCGTACCATATATTACTTTCCACCCTCCACCGCCCACCCACCCTGCCGTGGACGTTATGTAAATGCACTTGTTTAGTGCACTCGTAAGCGCAAACGCAACTCTGATTAGAGGTCGGCCAAAGAGGGAAATGTTTTGCGAGTGCCGCCGTGCCTGGTAACAGCAGCGAATCGGCCTGGGGTGGCACTATTTGTTTTGTACTCGCCCTGATGCTGTTGGATTATTAATTCATACAAATTTTATAGTCAATCGCGTCAAACCCGGACCGGGTGCTACTTGCTAATCAAACGTTGTGTTTTTCAAACGGCTGGGCGTTGAAGCTCGGTGAATAAGAATTGCTACATGTGAGTTATTTTCTTTACGAATATCGATTGTGCAACTAGAATTATTCAATTACAATTGCTTATTGGTAAATATTGGACTCTATTAGGGTTCTCAAATGTAGCGAACTCTTGCCTGTAAACAATCTCGACCCGCGCGCAGAACGTGTGCGGCACGTGGCGAAATACTAAATTACCGTGCCCAAATTCGTACATACACACGGCTAGGAACATAAATAATCATAGAGCTTTCAGTGGTGTGTTTTGTTTGGTAAGCGGAACAGTAAATGGAAATCGCGAAACAAGTGCACAATTCAATGTAATCAAAAGTGAACACGATGTAATACGTAAACACGTGTAACGCGGAAACGAAACGGTTTAAATCTCGGACCAAAATTATTTACACTGAATAGGAAAACAAATTTAGTAAAAGTCGGACGAAAGGGTAGAACAACAAATCAAGTGCTAAAACAGAAAAAAACAAACACAAACAAAGAAATATTAACAAATTTTAGGACAACAAAATTAAGCGGTATTTAGAGAAATTTTGGAAGTGCTTCTGGTTTTCGTTTCTTTTTCGGAACAGAAATGGTGCAGTGTTGCGATCGACGTAGAAAAAGCAAAAATAGAGAGTAAAACACGAATGAACAGTATACCAGAACTAATCAACGATGAAATCCCACCAGAAAACGCATATACACTATGCCCAACGGGTCGAGGAAGGCATGGGATTGGTAAACAGACCTGGTGTCCACGTACGAAACTATATTAACTACTACAATCCCCCTCTCCCGCTCACCACTGTGCAGCAGTAGAAACTAGCGATTATAGATACACGCATTCATACAAGGAGAGATAGAGAGAGAGAGAAAGAGAGAGAGAGAGAGAGAGAGAGAGAGAGATAGAGAAAGTCACGGGGAAATTAAAAAGTCACCGAAAAAACAGGTTCCCGGTGACGGGAAGCAAACCCTTCTCCAGCCAGGGCAGAACAACGATCCTGTTGCTGTTTAAGTTTTTTTTTTATTAGCGTGCGCGCGCGTGTGTGTGTGTATGCAGTCGAAGATTACGGTTTACCTTCGGTTCGTCTGCATCGCGACACAACACACCTCCCCTAGCATACGCATAAACACAGAAAGTGCAAATTAATTGTTAAGTGTTGAGTTGTTGCAAAAGTAACGAGAAGAAAAGAAACATTGATTGTTGAACGTTTATGTTGGTTTTGTTTTGTGGTGTTGTAAACACGGTTGATTGTGTAACAAAAGGAGGCTGTAACACCGTGTGAGGAGGGCATGTTTAAGCAAGGCTTAGTTGAACAAACAATTCTGTAAACAAAACACGATCGAGATCTATATTACCAGCAGCGTTGGTTCCGGCCAACAAATAATCTAAATACGATTGAAAGTAACCCCATCCTTACAAAGGAGTAGTTTTTTTTTTGCTATTATTTAGTTATATTATACGTTTTGTTTGTTTGTTATTTTTAGTCGCCCTGTGTTTTTTTTTCTTCTATAGAACGTAGATAAAATGTTAATCAATGTACGTCCCTTCTACACGGCGTGTTTAAAAGTAACGTCCGCATTCAGGGCAGAATGGACCTACAGCATCGGGTTATGTGTCGCTTAGTCAGTCGTGTCTTTTAGCGTTGCGCATGATATGCCGCAAACGAAGCAAAAGAAAACATCAAGGAATCATCCTTTAGGAGAGGTGGAAGACGATCACACCGCGCAAATTCTAATAGACATTACATTTAACCTTCAATTAGAGCGGTAAACAGCTTGCTCGCTGTTCGTGCGTTTTTTGTAGCATTTGTAGCAGGGATGAGAAAACCACGATTGAAAATCGTTGAAATACGGATCACACGGCCTGTAGAGAGAATAAAAACTATTCGAACAAATTGAACGGTGCAGACGTTGGACGGTGGAAAGGAAGTGTGAAGAAGGAAAAAAACACAAACCCACACTTATATTCATATGATGGATGTGCCTAAAACAATATACGAACAAGCTACACAATATAGTGGAAACCAGTTGTAAACCGTTGGGTGTGTTTGTTTTGCAGACTGGTCAGAAGGCAAGCATCCGAAACAAAACGTGCGAAACAATCGGGGTGTTGGAGTATGTACATACCTAGGTGTGCTTTATTACGTTCAATATCACTCTACCTCGGAACAGCGTCGGAACAGCGAGTACTCCTTTGCTTCACTGAATACATCGAACACTTCATAAGGAAACATAACGGTAAGGGATTTCAATAAATAACAACTGTGAACTTGGTTGCACTCGACGATGAGTACCCCGAAGAACATCTTTAACTCTAGGACAAAAGGCCTACCCATCATCGGCCAGCTTCAGCTGCTTCGCTATCCTCGAAATTTCGTTGTCCAACGACTTATCCTTCAGTTCGCACACGTAACTAAACTGCGCCGAACAATCCTCACCCCGGTAGCCGTACGTGTAGAGCCCGGAATTGTAGCTCAACCGAAGGCACCGGCCACTACCGGTAATTTCCAGCGTGGGCTGCTTGCTAGTGGTGGGATTGTTAACAATCTTTGTGCCCTGGGATGTGTCAGTACCATTGAGCTTCGTCGTTCCCTTCGCCGGTTTGGCTCCGGTCGTCGTGATGGAACTGAGGTTCGTGTTCGGGTTGACCGGTTTTGCGGAGTTGGCCCAGATCCACAGCAGACCCGGGTTGAGTCCACCGAGCCAGAAGTCCTTCCCGCGGTTTACCGGATTGTTCAAGATGTAAGCAACCACGTCCTGGAATTCGGCCACCGTCTCGAACTCTGCCAGGTGTGCTCCGTACGATTTGCACATCGTACTGGCCGACTTCCAGTTCAGGCCACGCTCAATGTCGAAGTGATAGCAGCGATCGTGAACCTGCGTAAAGTTCTGTGGACACGGTTCTGTTGGATGATAAAACACACCAGAGAAGTGAATAGAGCCACTCGCGAACTCACCTGACCCAAACTTACCTTGCTTCTGGCTGTTCCCGGCCATCAGGAAATAGATGATCTGCTCGGCCCGCCGCAATCGGTTCTCCATGTAGTCCACCCGGTACACCAGCTTCTCGATCGCACCCAACAGATACAGATCCGTCTCGGAGACCTCGCGCGGCGAAGCCAACAGTTCGGTGGGACTCGCACCGCCGAAAGTCTGGCGCATTGGCGTGAATGTGGCACCATGGTTCGCTCCCCCACTGAGATGATTGTCACCGTACAGTCCTCCACCCGCTCCGGTACTGGCGATCACTTTCCCCACCGGCGCTGGTCCCACTCGATGCTGTTGAAGTTGAGGGTCGAGTTCGAGTGCCTCGCCGATCCGCTTGTTGATGTAGAAACTGGAGGCGGGAATGTACTTTGGCGCCGGTCCTGTTGCCGCCGCCACGACGGTCGCTTGCATTACCCGACTTTCCCTCGATGCAGCGGGCTCTGGGGTGCTGTGGTTCAAGCTGCCGAATGAAACACAAAAAAAAACATTATCAGCACAACGGCGGCGGCGGTGCACACACGACGCAAACTTGGTACCCGATCAATGATCGGGGTCGTAATCGACGACACTGGGATTGCTTTCTACTGACGCGGAGCCTGTTCCTGCCGCGTAACGGTGCTGGTTACGTCGGTTGCGCTCAAGAAAAAACACTCAACGAACTGTTTTAATGTCTATTATATCAATTATGCGAAATAGATATGACTTAAGTTATGAACAAAACTCAGATTCGTTGATGTATATGCATGGCAAAATTGTCATGCATTTTTAAGGTTACAAATCAAAATCCAAGCCAAAACTCCATAACTTACTACAAGGATATCCCTGGATGGAATGCTGGCGTATGTTTCCACACAAAATTTCAAATATTGTTTACTTTCACATTGCATACGAGAAAACAATATTTAGTTCTCTTCCTTAGAAGCGAACAATCAGCATTAGTCTCAATATGGGACATTTAAATCTATTCATACAATCGATTACTACATAGAGACTTCCGACGTCGTCTCCAAAATACGCAATTCACTAACAGCAACAGTATGCAACCAGCAGTCTCGCATACGTCTTTGAACTCAATTTCGTACGCCATCACTTCGGTTGGAGTTCCATATTTCCACACGTTTCGCGATCGTTTCCGGTTCAAGCGCACGCAGGTGAAATGAGCGCATTCATAATTGCTCACCCGACGGTGTACTCCTCCAGCAGGCTCGACCACGGCCCACCATCGCTCGGACCATCCGTCCAGTGGTGTGCCCCAAGCCGGATGAACGATTTCTTGCCACCACTCTCCACCACGTAGATCCCGCTCACGGTGGCCACCCCGGAGGCCACCGCTAGTAGCAAAAGCACCACCTCGTGGCAACGCATTTTCGGGCAGCAAAATCGGTGAGTAGCAATTATGCACGCAATATTTCACTGACACTGACACTGATAAACAACTCTCCGTCCAGCACGACGGATTCTTTCTCTGTTTGCAGATGGGACAGTCTCGATCGCTTCGACCCGTCGTCAGGTACGTTGCGTCACGCTTCCCTCCTGATTACTTTATTAGTTTCACTTTCAACCACTTCACCGATCCGGAGCATGTACGCTCCCCGTCCGATCACGTCAGACACCGAGGCGACGCGTAAATGGCATTATCTAACACCCAAGATCGCGTGGAACGTACGGAACCGGCGTATGCTTTCAACCCGAACCGGAACCCACGAATGAAGAACTGATAAACGAGATCTTCTTGATCGACAGCTGATCGACTCGACAGCGGTCCGGTATACGGCGATATTATCCAATTACTGCCTGGGCACGCCTTGAGAGTCTTGTGAGTAAAAACTGATATATCGATGTCGATCGCGATCTGCACGCGCCCACGGTCGTTACCACAATGTCAGCCACGATCGTACCACTGCAAAGAGCAATCCGCGACCGACAGCAACAACGGCCGGTTTTTTTTTGCCTCAACGGGGACACCCGGTGGGAAGGGGACTTCTGCATTTTTTTTTGCTATTGCTTTTGCTTTGCTTTTCGGCTCCGATGACGCAGACTTTCTACATCCGTTTCGCATCCGATTGGGTTGAAGGTAGGCAAAGGCGTTTGTGCGTGTGTGTGTGTTTGCGTCCAAAGAGTGATTGAGTTTAAACGCATGTCACAACGGGTTTGCGGCCAAAGACATGCGGGCATAAGTTTTCGCGCTTTCAGAGGTACCTGAGGGTGCTCGGAGATATGCTGATGCGCCATGAGAGTAGTCCAGTGAGGAGCACAGTGGGTTATAAATGGGTGCAATCATGGGTATGTCATGTAGTATTCAATTATCTTTTTTGTTAAGTGTTTGTTAATTGGTGGTTTTACGTGTGTAAGTGTCTCTAAAACAAACGAAAGTAATATTTTACATTCTATTTTCATTCCCTTTGCTAAGCGACATGAATATGAATAAAACTAATATGCTCGGGGATGTTGACGTAACAAAAAATACGATGCACTTTCTGAAACACATTCTCTCTGAAACACATTAGCAATCTCTTTGAACAATCCTCAAAAGCTTATAATGTATACACGTAACTCAAAACAGGCGTACCGGGTGATGAAAATCTTATCAAATTACTAAACTTCTCACAACCAATGATAAGATAAGAGCCCTCCACATGTCGATCGTATGATCATGATCTAGATTACATACGAAGCTTCTTGTTGTAGTTCTTTCAGTTTTTATTCCAAATAAAACGAACGTAAATCTTTACTATAATCGTATAGGAGGTCAACCAACAATCAACCCCCGGTTCACCGGTAACATTTTGCCTACGAGACGGAATGTTTTTGCTAGCAGATCGTGTTCTCGCTTTTCAGGGTTCATGATCCACATCGAATTGATGATTTTACGACCCTTGACCTAGTTCACTGACAAAGAGGAAATCATAAAACGGGCTACACATCTCCTCAACCCCCCGGTTCAAAGTTGACCGTCCGTGTCCAACGTCTCACTCCCACCGTGCTGCCGATGCCGGTGGATCCAAACTCGCGTTGTGTAGTTCTCGTTTTTTTTCGAAAGTCGTGGAGAAATGACCGTACGAAGAGGTGAGAAAGGCGATAAAAATTTGCATCGCGATCGCGCGAAATATTGCCGCCAAATTCGATCGATCGGCGCGGGGTGCGGTAGGTCGTCTCCCAATCTCCCGGTAGCTTCCCGTGCGCTTATTGCAACAGCAACAAAACCCACGACCGTGAAGGTTGTTTTTTTTTGTTTTCATTCATTTTTTAAAATCATATTTGCATTTCTCTTTGTGTGATGTACACGGTAGCGCGGTGTGTTGTTTTGCATCTGTGTTTTTTTTTAACGCCGCTTTGTGTGAAGCTGTGGCATGCATGCAAACGATCGCTCTTTCACAAGGACACGTCGAGTTAGACCGCGCAGCCCGGGGGCGGGAGATGGGAATAACCCGCTTCTTTGAAGAAATTGATGAATTTTTTAACTTCACCTGGACGGAAGGTGGCTTTTCTTTTGGAGACACAAGTGGGTCACGGGTTGTGAGCTGATCGATGGTAGCAAATATAAATCGACCACCATAAAACTAAACTCGATCTTCCTGAACTCAATTCAAAACGATACGAACTGATTTCCGCTCGCATGTAAATTAAACTACTCGATAGGCCTATTTTAAAAATGACTCATTATTTATTCTATTACTGATAAGGTAACCTAAATTTCGAGTGTTACAATACTATAAAAATCGCATGCTTTGTAGATGTTTGTAAAAGTGTGTTGTTGGCACAGTTGGTGACCGTCCGGACCATCCGGAACTACTTCGTGTAAAATAATCGTCCATTTGGCTCACCGTAGGAACTCGGATGCAGATCACATGAAACAGCTTACTCATCGGTTAACACTAAGCTAAGCACGGACATGAGCGAAAATCCTACCACCACAGCAACGAACTGTACCGATCCGATGCCTCTCGACAGCAGGCGCCGTTTGGAGCGTTCGCGCGGTAACACTTCACTCACAGTTACGTACAGAAGCGTACCACCGGCCAATCCTTGCAGAACGGGCATGATGAGATCGGTCAGCGTTTGATTTAACCCGTCCAAACCCATCCCGATTCCGATACCGGCGACGGAACCGAGTGAAAACGTAAGCACCTGCAATACGTGTGAGCAGCGTTGCCTCGTACCGTGCATGCAAAGTTCCACGCCAAGCGCGAAGCCAACAACGAACTTGTGCGCACTGACCGCACCGAGCAGGAGCAGTACTTTGGGACCGGAATTCTGTACGCCGATCGCTAGTCCCTCGAGCAGAGAGTGCATGCTTAATGCCAGCAAGAGACCAAACACTCCGGTCAGCTGGGTTTCGGCGGCATGCGATGAACGTCGTTGACCTGGCCGGCTCGTGATAGATGCGTTGCTCTCGGAACCAGTAACACACTCCAGCGAACGATGGATGAGGTTGGTTCCCGATTCACTTCTGGTAGCAAAAAAAAAGCCCACGGTTAGATAATAGATACTTAACAGACTCCAACGAAGTCCCAACTTACCTATGCTGGCTCAACAGAGTTTTTGTTTCCTCATTCGCGCCATACCGTCGTTCTCTACGGCTAGACGTGCTTGCGGCATCCGACTCCTCATCCGCCCCACACACCGCGTGCTGTTCCGGTGTCGCACTCCGATCGCCATGATCATGTGCTCCAATTCCACAGAACAACATCAGCTCGTCGATCGCGTACATGAGAAAAAACCCACAGCAGAACACAATTTCGGCGTACTCGTTCAACGCGCCCCGTATTTCCGGCAGCATGTGGACGATGGCCGTCGCTAGCAGTACACCTGCGCCAAGACACAGCAGCGATGAAAGAACCCCGGGGTAACGTTCTCGATTGCGTTGCGAGCAGTACATGGGTAGCACACCGCACAGAAAGCTTCCCAATCCAAGCACGACGATGGCCAACAGTTTCGCCTCATTCTGACCAATCGGCCCGGTGGGGTCGGAGACATTTCGCGCAAGCGTTTGAATGTCCGCCTGCTCCATTCTTGGACCGCACCGCTAGCCTACTCTATCACAAAAGCTGCTGCTGCGATTCTTGCACTCTGAATTTTACGCAGCTCCTCTTTGCGTGTCTGCGTGCGCTCGCCCAGGTACGTGCGATCTTCTTATCTTCCCGAACGGAGGCTATAGCATTTCGTTTGCAAGTGTGCTAACTGGCTGCGTTGGTTCTGAAACGAAATAAAGATAGTTTAGCGCGCCTGACATTAGTTATCTTAGAATACAAGGTACAAGCACAATGATGTCCGCAGATTGAGTGCACCCGCGAAAGCAGGTCAATGTTTGTGAACATTACATAAGGTAATAAAACACCGCCCAATGTTGGGTGGCATGTTAATCTCTACATACTGCGTTCAACTTATTCGATGATAAGACTCAAGAATACTGATGGCCTCGGAGTGTCGGTGAGGCGCGAAAGATATGTTTTTCGAAGCGTATTCTCAAAAGCGATGCTTGTTTTCTTCACTTCGTTTGATATTTTTAGCCTTACTCCAATCATTCGTGTGTTAATAAATAACAAAACAACCTCATCCAACCGTTGTCCGTTGTGAACGATGTTTGGGACACGTTTTACGGAGCCAGTGGGCGGTTAAATAAAAAGACTGTTGATACAAATGGTTAACACGCGTGTGTGGTTAACGTAAACGAGCAATGACGATCGTGATTTACGGCTCAAAATATAGAACAGCTTATGATAAATTAGCGCAGCCTGCATTGTGCGGAGTGAACTCTAAAAATTTTACTACACTGTTCAAGTACGAAAACTACTTTCGTAGATTCCATCCAAGCGCCTAATCCAGAAAAGCATAGTGGTGTTTGTGGAACACTTTTTCGAATCACCCTGTCGTAAACGAAACGTCAAGCTCTCACACACACTGCCAAGGGCCAATCATATGCTCTTTGTTTATTTTGACCTTAAACGGGTACAAACTTTACGTGCGTCTTTTTCGCACGCATCACTGCATCATCTTTTAGAATATTTACTAGCTTTTTTTATCAGAATTCACGTATATTTTTACCTAAACTCTAGTCAACACCTGTGAATGCTTGTTTCTGGCGACGTTTCGCTCCGCAAAAATTTTAGGAATGCGGGCCAAGCCCAATTCACGACTAGGTTAGGTTAGTTGTACTGCGTTTCCAACTGCTTACCCGGCTCGCGAGCAACACCTCAGCACTGAATGGAAGATGCGAACTAAGCCGCACGCATCCACCTGAGGCACGGTCCACTGCAAAACAAAATCGGAAAGAAATCCGCGAAAACAACACGTTCGGACGCGGGACAAACAACAACAAACCACAGCTTACAGCACCACAGCTGACACCAACACCACCACACCGGCTGGATGCACATTAAGTGCGGTTTAGACACGCTAGCAAGTTCATCGTACGCCAACGCCAACCGCAATATAAGGTAGCGCCACCGAAAACTGATGTTTTTTCTTCTATTTTCTCTCGTTTCAAAAAGTGCTAACGGGTAGCATGATTAACGCTTGCAGACGCCGCTATTCGAAATCCGACACCTTTGATTCGTCATCATCGTGTCATAAAATGTGAATTTTCAACACCCCGTCATAGCGCAGCGCAGCAATATTCGTACGTACCTCTTCTTGATTGATTTACGCCGCATGTTGAAACTAAATTCAAAACTCTTTGTTCCGAAGCTGTTTGTCCCTTCCTGAAGCTACACTTCACCAACACCCCAGTAAACGCCGCGTGCAAAAACGTGCAATTATTCACCCGTCAACGCAAGGCAAGTACGGAATTAAATTTAACATTTACGCTCCCGGAATAGTTAACATTTCACCCCTTTCGTTCTCGCCGCTACGCGCCAGACAGACGCGAAGCCTTGCCTGCCCGACTGTCTGAAGAAACTGGCCATAGAGCCTGCCGAAAATAGCATACCTACACGATTGACGTAGTCGTTTGAACGTTGTATTATTTCGATGTTACTATAACAACTTTTCTGTCAAACAAACGAACCGCGGAAGGAAGCCGTTTCACTACCAACAGAGCGCAACACAGTTCCTATGTCATGGTCGGACGTTGGGTGTGTTTAAAACCTTGGTATACTTTTTGACGCTATAGAAATTGCTAGCCTAAACCTGAACGAAGCGATTACATGCACATTGTTCACAACTCATTTCACTCCTCTAACAATAACTTAATTGAGGGGTCTTTCAGACATGTCTTTCTGCCTGCTATATCATCTAATTAAGCTCGTAGATTAATCCTTTCGTTGAGATTGCCACGATGCCGTGCAAAGTTAATGACTTGTTCGGGGTCGCCCACGTTTCATACGGTGTTACATGCAACACGTTTCCATCGTGACACATTTCAATACAATGCTAAACGGGCATCATAATTCACCTGCGCCATGCAATATCCATGCTCACCGTATCGCATGACGAAATCACCATTTACAAGGCCTTTTGATCACCATTTGAGGCCTTATGTCCTCGGTTAATTCTCAATATTTGGGGAAACCAGAACCATCTTTTTCTTCAATTTCGGTCCTTTCCAAAACTCTCGCCATAAAGCAGGTCAGTGAAACCCCGTGCAATATATGAGCAAATTAGTCTGTTTGGATTGCCAATGCCGTGACTAACGATGATTCATAAGTTTCCATCTGATTCCCGCACCGTGGGAATCTCTGACATGCGCTGAGGAATAAACGCCCTATAAAAGACTTGCATTTGTCTTCTTTAAAGTATTTGAAATTCATGCCACCGAAAGTGTGTTGTAGACTTTTTCTTACAATAACAATAGTCCCAACCGTAATCGATCTTGCAACAAGTCACATGCTAATGTAAAAACACTGACACAACGCTGTTCAAAGTTTTGGGAATAACCATATTTAAAATTTACTCCATTGTGTTCAAAATGCCAACAGAAATGAAGTAAAAGTTCGTATAGTAATAGGTTTCCGAACTATCACCACGATCATGCCATGCTGTGAGCAATGATATACGATCCCAAACTCCAGTCAACGACCCGCGGGAGGTCGAACGGACATGAAAAGCGCCGTAACTCCAAACATATTTTTAGTTCGCTCGAACCCGTCGTTAGACTTGTTTCATGGAAAAACTTTTCAAATTGATCCACAAACACGACATGAACATGAAAAGCCTGTTTTTGGATATGGACGAAAAGTAGGGTTTTTACTATTGTTCGATTTGTTCCGAACTAGCTTTGTGAGGAAATCGGTTGATCTTGCTTCGGAGCTGCTTCTATAGGGACCGCAGGGCCCGAAATTGAAAACCTTAATGGCGTACGCGGGGCTCACAGCACTACCAGCATGGTAGTAATATATTGTTGTCAGCGTAAAGAGCGGAGGACTCCGTCGAGACGACGTTGGCTTATATCCTTTCCTGTTCTACTACTCTCTACCGGAACTGGAGCGCTTCTACTATCATGCCCGACAGCGTAACGGAAACCTCCATTCGTTCCTTCGTTGTTTTTTTTTGTGTTGAACCCATTCGTGACATCGTTCGTTCGCTCGGCTGAGTGTAAACGATGTCTCGTTCACCCCCGGATCCGCTACCGCCTATGCCCGCTGGAGAGAAAACTTTACGCGAAAAACTTTTCCCGCGCATTCGTACGGTTGCTTGTTCGTGAATCAATTCGGCGACGCTATGCCAACGGCAACGGTGATGGGAGCCAGACCCGAGAGGGGAGTGAATGAGGACGTCACCATGCTCACCAGGTACAGAGCTACACTAAATGAGCGATAGCAGCGAGCATGCCTTTCGCTAGATATTCCTGCGTTTTGCACATCCCCTCCCGGTACTCACCTAAAAAGGGTTAGATCGGATGGGTACGTAAGCGACGACTTCTGCACAGACAAGGAACCTTTTCCAAGGGTGCGCGGAGAGGAGGACAGGATTCGATAGGCTTCGGTTCGTCCTATCCTGGCAGGGCGCCTGACTGCTGGAGCCTTCGTCCACGCCACTATTTTTAGTATCCTTTCGACTCACGTTCAGCTCAGTCACCTCCGCACGCCGATCCCGCACGGATCGCACCAAGCCACGTTTCGCTGCCACTGTGCTGCCATTTTAGTTCCAGCAGTATAGTGTAGCAACATGCACAGCATGCGCCTACTGTGTTCATTAGCTTAACCTACTTCGATTCGAAACGAGCCCGCGTGTAGCGTAGTTGAAGGAAGAGAGCGAGTGAATGTGTCAAATGTTCGGCAACAACACGGCAGCAGGATAGGTTTTTCAGGTTAGGCGATGTTTGTTTGGCATCGCTAGAATCACCGTTGGAACGACCCGGGATTTGCCTGGAGTTTTAGCCCCGTTATTCGCACCATCTCTTGCCCTTTTTAGCTGGAGGAAGTACCACCCGCAGGTAGCACAGTGTTCGGTAAACCTGATATCTCAGACCAGGTGTTGTGTGCCAGAATATCAGAGTTCTCGTGTCCATGTGCCTGCAGGTGTGAATAACCGCTGAGGCAAAGAAGTAAAAAGTCCTGCCTACCAAATCAGATAAAGTAAAGATACCAAACCAATCGCTCTCGGATTCTCGCCCAGTGAAACCATGATTAATCGCAACTACGGTAAACCGAAACCGATCGTGCAGAAAAGCTCGAGTGACGATGGCGGCGACTCGAATGAGGAAACCTCGTCCGGTACGGCCGAGTCGGGCACTAGCTCGGACTCGGAGTCAGAAATGGACACCACCGAGACGTCTTTCTCATCCAAGAGCGCAACGGAGTGCGGTGGTAACTCCGGTGCGGCCTGCAAGCAGCTGCAGACTCAACAGGGTTTGCTTCGGATGAACAATCGCAATTACGCGGTGTACTGCGGTGGAGACGCGGACACGAAAAACTCCAAACACTTCTGCCGTCATCACCATCACCACCACCATCATCACCATCACGGAGATGACGAGAGCAAGAAGGATGTGAAGTGAGTATGCTTGGATGTGAAGGGTGTAACGCGTTGGTTACCTTGTTGTACACATTTGGTTGAGACTAATGGTAGACTAATGCTAGTAGGTGTCTGTAAACGAGTACACTCACAGCATGTTAATCTCCTTGCTCGACGTATACACTAACGCATGCCTGCACATCTACTACAAGTAGCACCTTCCTGTAGCACCAGAACTTTAAGCGAACAGCCTAAACAGGTCTCGTTTCTTAAAAGGAGGCCACCCGGCTGGGGAGAAACGGAGAACCCGGTCGGGGTGGGAAGTTTGCTCCAGTTTCAAAAAAGCATTTCTATACAAACTTCAGCTGGATCCAACTCGTCGGAGGTGAAAGGATATCGTCTGTGCCACCCCTCAGATACACGTCCTTAGACCTGCAGTCAATGCTCGGCCTAGGCGTCGTTGCTTCATTCAGACATCTCGATCGGAGGCTAGTTCTGTTTGGCATCGTCTAGCCGGCCCCCATCGTAGAGAGGCTCGTCCGAGTACCACCGCCGTTTGCTGTGAAAAAAAGTGGTAATAAAAATGGCGTTGCACTGCCGTGCTGTGTGCTCCGCCGGGACAGGGGCCCCGGAAAACCAGCAACTAGATTGCATAAATCGATAGACCTGCTGTTGCCGTTGGGATACGAAAACTAGCGCCATATCGCAAATAGCGCCCCTTGGCCCTGTTCCTGCCCGGTGCGCATACTTCAACGTCGATGCCTAGGCAACCTAACCCGCGTACGGTTGCGAACGAGCGCTTTGTTGATTATTTGTTGCTCCCACAGTCCATGGGGAAATAAGGATACAAAAAAATCTAAACTTTCTGTCCGTACTCCGGCAGTGCCTCCAGGGAACCGCGGAAAATCACCACACCGCACGATTGTGTACAGTGCAGCTATTTATATTGGCGCGATTTATTTTTGGAGTCCCACTAACTTCCAGATCTGCGGGAACCTTTTATTTTTGTTGGTTGGACTAAATTAAGGGCTCGCCGACCGCCCGCCCGACACGGCACCACGTTCGTGCAGGTGAAGTATTATTTTTGGGGGAAGTGAATAGACGAGGAAAGTTTCACGTTCCATCTCCCGTTTTGTGCCCCGCACTTGGCATTGTACCCGTTGTACGGGGTGAGCTAATTTGAATGTTTATACTACAAATTAGTGTGTCCTCGCTGTCCTGCTTGAAGCGCGGCTGGTTTATGCGGAACAGGTAGCTATTTTTAGACCTACTTTAATATTAGCTCCAGTAGGCATACGAGGCGAACGGGAATATTGCTGCATTGCGGTAGTTTCGCTGACTCCATTAGATCTTTGCACTGATCCATAATTATTGATTCCGATCATTCGCTAACTGAAACTTTAAGCTGTACAGGGTTGTTACTTTGACTGCTGCTTTAACTTTAGATACCAATATCCGCAAAACTACATTGATTACTGTTTTGGCACAGCTTTCGCGTCTCTTTGTGTAAGACATCGGAATAGGTTTGTTTATCTTGGAATCTTGGAACGAAAGCAGTTAGGTTTGATAAAAATAAATTGATAATATTATTAGAAGATTTTATTCTGTTGTTGCTTCTAGCATATTGTTAATCGCAATTGTTTAGCCACGACCTCAAGACCTTTCCTCCACGCGATCACGATCAACTCATGTACACTCTACGTACACGCTAATACTGCACTACAATTATGGCAGATTATTTTTAGCCACCACATGAAACATCTGTTCCGCATTATTTGGTTATAAATAGTTTAAGTGTGCTCGCAGAAACCAACAAACTGATCTGTTGGACACCTATTGGGACCAAACTCCAAGCAGATGATTCATCGTGGATAGTCGCTTAGAAACACTTAGGTACACTTTTGCGTTGCGCACCTTTTAAAAATGTCCTGACCTAATGAAAATGACCTTTTTAAAATGTAAAATGTGTGTGCGTGTGTGCGCGTGTGTACAACTGAGTTTTCTTTTCCTTTCTGTTAATCTGCTGTCTCTTGCAGTTGTTGTAGAAGTGCCCTCGACCAAAGCACCCGCCTTGTACATAGACTCAAGAAATCGAAGAAAACGTAAGCGTTCTTATACTTTAGGCAACTACCGAAATACCATCCCTCGCGTTACATGCGTCTCATACATGCTCCGATACCATACCCGATTGGCGTTCTCATCATTGGGAGTACTGATATGTACATGGGCGTTGTTGTTGACAACCTGGCATCGGTAAATCACGAACGATAGAATCGGACAAACGGTCACACTCATTACCGCCAACAGACGACTTGGAAACGGTGTACATAGTAGACTGCTTGATCCCGCTCCGCACCGGTGGCCAGGACATCGATTCTTGCGATCTTCACACCTACCTAATGCTGCGACAGTTCCCATTCATTGTATACACTCCTATGTATAACCCCGTCGATCATACCACGTTTTAATCACACATCCCATTGCGATATTCGTATCCGTTTTCGGTATCGTTTTCCACTTTGCCCCGCTCTCATCTCCCGAATAGACTACCGATCAGTATTTGCATACTCAACTGCCGTTACGAAATCATCTCGCGGGTCTGCAAGCGGCTGGGCTATCGGTTGGTCGGCGAGTCCGACCTGTGGAACGTGTGCTGGACTGACTCGTTCGTCGGGGTGGACTTCTGCCGTGATATGCGTCGCTTCCAGAAGGTCAACCACTTCCCGGGGATGTTCGAGATCTGCCGCAAGGATCTGCTGGCGCGCAATCTGAACCGGATGCTCAAGTTGTTTCCACTGGACTATCAGATTTTCCCCAAAACGTGGTGCTTCCCGGCGGAGTAAGTGACTGGTGGAAGTGACTTTCAGTGGACAAAAACGTTACTAGGGTTTGGTCTTTATCATTGCAGTCTCGGAGATGCAATTGCCTACAGTCGAACGCACCGTAGCAAGACGTTCATCCTGAAGCCGGACCAGGGTTCGCAGGGGAAAGGAATCTTTCTGACGAAAAACCTCAAGGAAATAAACCCGAAGGATCGGATGATCTGTCAGGTGTACATCACGAAACCACTACTGATCGATGGGTACAAGTTTGATCTGCGCGTGTACACACTGATCACCTCGACTGATCCGCTGCGAATCTTCGTGTACAACGAGGGCCTTGCTAGGTAAGTTTGCCCAAACAGGAACACACGATGCACCTCCTGCTATCTTCTCGCTTCTTTTCCGTAGGTTTGCGACGAACAAGTACAAAGAACCGTGCGTCACAAACGCGTCCAACACATTCATGCACCTGACGAACTACTCCGTCAACAAGTACAGCCGAACGTTCTCGAATGACGATGAGGCCGGCTCGAAGAGACGCTTCTCGACGCTCAACCGTATACTTACCGCCGAGGGTTACGATATAGCCGAGCTGTGGAGCAACATCGACGACGTCATAGTGAAGACGGTGATGAGCGCTTGGCCAATGTTGAAGCACACGTACACGGCCAGCTTTCCAACGCACGACATCATCCAGGCGTGCTTTGAGGTGCTCGGGTTCGATATTCTCATCGACCACAAGCTGAAACCGTACGTGCTCGAGGTGAACCATTCGCCGTCCTTCCACACGGACGAAGCGATCGATAAAGAAATCAAGGAGGCACTTATCACCGACACCTTCGTCATGCTCAATCTGAACGGTGAGGTCAAGAAGCGTGTGCTTGAGGAGGACAAACGACGCATCCAGAACCGGCTGCTGCAGCGGCTGCGTGACTATTCCAAGCAAACCGGCCCGAAGGACCAGCAGCAGCAACAGCAGCAACAAGGACGCGATGGAAACGATCAGGACGAGGATCTATACGGTGAGGACGGCATGGGTCCGTGGGCCGAACAGATCAACTGGGAAGAAACGCATCTCGGTGGCTATCGGCGCATTCTGCCCGCACCCGGTGACCCCAACCGATACCTGCAGTTCTTTATCGCGCAGAGCCAAGCGTCGGTGTACAATGAAACGGCTGCGAGTAAACGGCGTGAAGAGTGTGCCAAGCAGCAGCGCATCGAACTGGAGGAACGCTTCCGTCTGAATCAGGCCATACTGCACAAGCACAATCCGAAGCTGCAGAAGGGCGGGATGGGTGCGGGTGAGGATGGCGCGGGTGGGGCGGGCGGGGGTGGTGGTGCTGGGTCGTTGGCGGCCAAGAAGAAGATACGCAAGCGCAAGGCACCCAAGGTGACGAAGAAGCACGACGACTTTACGCCGGATCAAATCGCCGACTATGAGGAAAGGGAACGAATGGCGTTGCTTGGGCAGCGTGACTTCCTCATACGCACGTGTGGGTTGGTGCAGAGTGTAAGTATATCTTGTAGAATGAATGTCGTTGGTGCCTCTAGATCACGTCAGAAAAACACACGCCACTTTTACTGTGACATACTACTTAGTCATGCTCTCGTTCTAACCCTTTGCAGATGTACATAAACTTTCACCGGAACAAGCTACTCACAGATTCCGATCGTCGGAAGTACAAGGAAACGTATGCGAAGCTCATCACCAACGATCACCTGCCGCAGTCCGAAGCCTCTCCTCAATCGAACCACACCTTCTCGACCATCCACAGCACCAGCACGGTCGCGGGATCGACCAGCACTGGCGGCTACGGCGGCGGTAACCACCACCATGCCGGAGCATCACTCACCAGCAATTCCACAACCTGCCTTCCAAGTCTACAGCCGAACCCAAATCCAGCAGCAGCAGCAGCCCAGCAACATTCGGCAGCTCAGCAGCAACAGCAACACCATCACCAACCTCAACAACAGCACTCGAATCAGCTACAGAAACTGCAAATCAAAAGTCTGGTTGCGATCAATGACGTTACCTCGTGGATGCAGTGTACGGAGGTCCCGGTGCAGAGTCGGCCCCCGCTGCCCTATCTGCTCGCGACGCAGCCGACGAACTATCGCAGCACCAAATCAACCATGGCCCGCCAGGTGACGAACGTAGTCAAGCGGCACAGCATGGAATCGCGCCAGTACTACACCTCGGACAAGCTCATCTAGTATTGACTCCGGCACGGCATACATGGGCCGTGCAGCAGCAGCAGCAGAAGAACCATCACCACTGCCATTTGCTTGATTTTTTGCTTGATTGAGGATAGGGTCCGGAACTCGGTCCTCTAACATAATCCGTGGCAAAATTTCCGTAAATAGTATAAATCATGCGAAACGTCTGATTCGTCCTTCTTCCCGAAGGACAAAGGAGTGATGTTGTTTTTTTCTCAAAGTTTTTTTTCCACTCCCAATAAAGGCCGCGTCCCGACCAAAATGGGAGGTAGTAGTAGAACGCGAGCATACCGTTGCTAGAAAACGTTTGATTAAAAATTTAATGTTTATTTATAATAAAGGAATAACAAATAATAATCATTAGCATCTATATGTACACGGTAAATTGAACAATCTTTTGTTTCTCTTTTGCGGTTTGTTCTGCGGTCTGTGTGTATGGGTGGTGTTGTGTGTTCTGGGGTTCCGTTTGTCAATCTTTTTTCCCGGCTATTCAATATGCCACTTCAAATCAGTACTCAGTTAGGATGCGAGTTCTAAAGGAAATGTCAGACGGTACCAAAGAGGAGTTTCTGAGGAGACACTTTTCCATTGAATACCTCACCGGTTTGAGGACATGGTTTCACATGGTTCTCTGGCATTGGCTGAAACCCGAAAAGCACCATCTTTTGTAGCACCTAATAGATAAAGTTTGTTTCGAACTTGCATGCGTCCGGAAAAATGTTTTTCAGGAAAGGATAAATGACAATGTACTGTTGAAGTGCCACATAAGCCAAGATAGCACGCTAATGCAGACAAATATAAAAAGGATATCACTCAGAAAGCGAGCGTTGCCCAAGTTTGTGCAATTCTTGGTTAGATCAACAATTCATCCTTTAATCTAGAACCAGGCATTTCTGGCATTTCAGGGAAAAAAATGTAGCAAAGAATGACGACAGACCTTGACTGATCAGTTCAGGAAGGTTAAAAAAAATACGCTGGTGCGTGCATTTACAACATGAAAAGTGATCCTAATAATGATTTTATATGAGCGAAATGCGCTCACTCAAACCACATGGCCTACCCTAACAGCTTATCACATTCAGTTTCGGTTCATCATAATCGAAGCGTACTGCTGCTGTTTCTTTATCAAAAAGCCCTTTTCCGTTGCGATTAGGGTAATGATCCAATAGCGAAAATAAAAGTAATAAAATGGAATTTGTTGTTGTTGTTGTTGTCCTGTGTTGTTGTCCTCGTAACATAACATCGTCACCCAGAGCATATGTGTGTTTATATGTGTGTGCCTGCTTTTAAATCTCACCCGGCCCGTCCCTTTTCTTCTCCTTCAACAATCACTGCTGCACAGGATAATTTTACATTCGATTTAATTTACACGTCCTTAACTACACAGCGCGGTCGTGCGTTCTCTCGCCAATGCTCCTTTTCCGCCCTTCCACTAAGACTGTCTTATCGTACATACTGTGTTCCAGACCCCGAAGAGAAAGTCGCTTGTTCGCATTCATTCGAAATTCCTTAATTGTCGCATTCAAAAGCACACAAACCCCTGCTTCATCTCACGTGCATACTCGGTCCAGTTCTGTCACTCTGTCTATCTTTCTCTCTCTCTTTCTCTCCGTGTCTTCTGCGATGTTTGTTTTTTTTTCTAGAACGCAGTTTTGCTTTAAATAATTTAAATATTTTTACTTAAGCTTATCTGTTAAAACTTTTCATTTAATTTTAGTTCGTTTCGCCTCTCCATAAAGAGGTGATGCGGGGAGAGCGGCGGAGGGGAGGAGAATTTGGGTAAGATGTGCCCTGCGGCTAGTTCTGCTTTCGCGTTATCGTCGGACGCATCATGCACTTATCTTCCGGTTCCTGCGTCCTTTCGCCCAGAGGTATTCACACCGGTGGCGTTAACATCCATTTTTTGTGTGTTTCCGTGCTTCTGCGATGATAATTTTAACTAAAGATTACTCTTTCCCTTTCTCTCTCTTTTTCTCTTGTCTTATCATCGGATACCCCTATACTGCTACGTTAAATTATATAATATATATATTTATGTATAATCATTTTATAATATTTGCAATATATTTGAGAAGGCCATTTTTGATTTCATTTATTACTTATACACACAAGCGGGACACCCACCATCCATATGTCTAACGTTACTCTGCTCTCTACACGTTCCGCCTAGCTTGAGTTGTTTTGTTTTCGTCTCGAACGTCTCCCAATTATCTCAAGCGTTTTATTTTCTATACAATGTTGAGCACAACACTATCCAATTGCACACCAATTGATGGAAAAGGAGATGGGATCCTTGCCTACCACTCTTACTCTCTCTCTCTCTCATTTCCTCGATCGTTGTCACTCGGTTTGTGTGTTGTTGTTGGTAGTGTTTCTCGAGTGTGTGATTCTCGTTTGACCTCTCTCCCCGAATGTCCTACTAACTTGTTTTGTCTGTACATAATCGTCACAATCTCACTCAAAGCTTAAACTGGAGCTACGGAGCACGGGTCGTTGAGATGCTGCATGCGTGCGTGTGTGCTTGTGTGGAACACGTTGTGGCAAATTTCCACATCCGGGGACACGGTACTAGAGGAATGCCTTAATCATAAGAACCTAGAGGTGTGGTGTGTACAACATATATGACTAGTCAGACTGTTAAAAAAAGAAGAAAAGGATCAAAGCATGCGATCACCGCGTGCTACTAGGATGGGAGTGAAATTTCGCATCAAGCGTGAAGAGATGTGGAAAATTTCTCTTCAAATCCAACAATAGTAAAATCCGTTCAAATTATCTACAATAGAAGGCGTTTCGACCAGGACGTAGATCGATTCATTGACCCGCCCCGTCTTTAAAGCAACAAACACAACACACAAAGCACACACGCATCACATTCATCGTCTCAAGTCGACCTGATAACCCCTTTCTCTCCTGCCTGCTGCATACGCTGCTTTTTAAAAGCAAATGATGCGTCTTCGCGGCCCATTCGTCCTAGCACTTCTGATCTCCTCTGTGTGTGTTTGTAAGTAGTTGACGTGGCTCAAGCCCTCCGCTGTGCAGTACAGCGTCCGGCCGAGCTACGGGGTCGCTTCTACTACGGTTTAAACTTGACCAGCGGTATGTTTTTGGAGTTGAGACACTTGTCGCAGCACCATTCAGCGTACACTTCCGCGTGTATTAGGTTGAAGGCCGCCTCCGTCAGTCCACTGCAGGTCCTGCAATTGCGTCGTTAGAGAAACCTGGTTAGATTACAGGGCACGAAGCGAGCACGCACGTTCGTAGCACACTTACCGATGAAACCAAAAGTTGCAGCCCGATTCGCACAGGATGCCCTGGTCGTTGTCGTGCACCTCCTTGTGGCATCCCCCGCACGGGTAGATAGGCGGGGCGTTGGGATTCTGCGGGTTGAACACTTTCGACTGGTCGGGCGGATACAGTTTGCCGGACGTCACGGGCATCGGTTTCGGGCCGAACATGCCCATGTGATGATGGTGGTTGGGCCCGTTCGGCCCATTGCCCGGTGGTCCCAGGCCTCCCATCGGTCCACCCATCGGACCACCACCCATCGGGCCGCCGCCGCCGCCCATCATATGCGGAGATTGCATCGGACCACCACCGACCATCCCACCACCGCCGCCGCCCATTCCCCCACCGCCCATATGGCCACCCATCGGAGGTCCGCCCATCATACCACCGCCACCACCTCCCATGCCACCGTGCATCGGTGGCCTGTGGCCGCCACCAGGCATGTTTCCGTGCGGCGGCATAATACCACCGCCGCCGCCACCTCCGCCCATGTGATGGTGCACCATGTTGTTCGCACCCATCCCGGACGCCATCGGATGCGGATTGCCGCCCTGCTGCTGGTGGTTGCCCGCGTGATGGTGATGGTGATGGTGCGGATGATGGTTCATGGAGCCACCAGGCCCGCCGCCCATCATACCACCACCCATATTATTGCCCATCGGTGGACCACCGCCCATTGGGTTCATCTGCTGCTGCTGACCCTGGCCGGGGCCAGGCCCTCCGCCCGGTCCACCACCGCCGGGATTGTGCTGAGCGTGCGGTGACTGTTGCGGCAGTGGCAGCTGCTGGTGCTGGGGGCCACCGTGCGGCGGCGGATGAGGCTGTAGCGGTTGTGACTGTTGTGATGACTGACTGCTGCCGGGAGGACCGCCACCCTGAGGCGCGTTGTTACCGCCCGGTTGATTGCTCGGACCTTGACTACTGTTCTGCTGGGGGCCTTGCGGTCCACCGCTACCCTGCTGCTGGTTCGCACCCATGGGTCCGAGTTGATGAGGTAATTGATTTATGTTCCCTGATTGCTGATTTGTCATTGCACCGTTCGGTAAGTTCATCCTACTATTACTATTGTTCATGCCGCCCACCGCACTGTTGCCGCTCATCACCACGTTCGGCGACGTCTGGCCACCGACGGTCACGTTCGCCGCGGACACGGGCTGCGGTGTTTGACTGTGGCCGGCTGAGTTCGGCCCGAGTGGCACATGGTTCGGGGGCCCGTTACCAAGCGGACTGTTCATCGGCGGTCCCATCGGTCCGTTGTTCATGTGGCCTCCACTCGTGTTCATCGGACTACCGAGCATTCCTCCGCCACCGCCGCCACCACCACCACCACCTCCACCTCCTGCCGCGTGCGGAGATCCCATGCCCGGCACCGAGTTCATCGGGCTGCCAATGTTCCCCGCACTGAGCGGACTTCCCACCGATTTGCTGTTCATCTGCTGCTGCTGTTGCTGCTGCTGCTGGCTCATCGGGGACATGCCACCCATCGGGCCCATCGGCGACATGCTCTGGTTCATGGCACCACCCATCGGGCTCAGTCCGCCCATCTGAGCGCCCATCGTCGGACCCATCGGGCTCATGCCACCCCGCTGCATTCCGTGCGGCATGCCGCCCATCTGGCCCATGCCCGCGTTCATGTGCATGCCCGGATGATGGTGGCCCATCGGACTGCCCATGCCCATCGGGCTCATGCCGCGCATCGGTGGTCCCTGCGGGCCGCCCGGTCCCGGTCCAGGCCCACCCATCCCGGGCGGTCCATGCGGTGGACCTCCCGGTCCACCCATGCCCGGATGCGGTCCCATCCCGTGCGGTCCCATTCCGTGCGGTCCCATACCGCCGCCCGGTCCTCCCATCGGACCGCCGTGCGGTGGCCCATGCGGATGGCCACCCATGGGACCTCCGGGACCCATGTGCGGGTGCCCGCCACCGTGCATCGGTCCACCCATATGGTTCATCGGACCCATCGGCCCACCGTGGCCCATGCCGCCTCCTCCGCCCAGGTGGCCCATCATGCCCGGGCCGGGTCCGTGGCCACCGGCATGCGGATGGCCCATGTGGCCCATGTGCGAGGCAGGCGTTGGCGGTGGCGTATCGTCGAACGGATTCGAAGCCACTATCGTGTCACCGTAGCCAGTCGGGGGCGGTGGCAACAGGTCCTGGGGCGAGGGGGTCGGCGTCGGCTGCGACGTGACTGCGTTCGAGTTTACCACGTTGGACGTTTTTCTTCGCTTCTTCGGATTGCTCGGGGCGGAGATGGGCAGCTGGGGCGATTCCGAGGGCGATTTGAAATCTGGCGGACATAGTCCGGGACCCGTTAGCCGATACGACGCCATGCCGAGGTTGTGTGTCATACTACTCTTTCACGGGTACGAAATTGCTTGAAACAGGTTCCTCTGCGCGTTTGTGTCGCTCTTCACTGTCCTGGCACAAACAGGAGGACACTCTCGAGTGGTGACTTTTACACTACGCCACCTTATGCTACCGCTTTGCAGGTTTTGTGTGTGCGTTCGGTGATTATGCAAGTGGAATTGAAGGGAACACCACAGTACCACTAAAACCAACGATCGTTTATCACATGCTCCATCACTCACACACGCAGTCTTTCACTGTGCACAAACTGTCCTTCTCAGCCAGGGGTTCAATATGCACATTTCACCAAGTTAAGACCGCCACTTACAATGAAGGGTGGTTCGGGTGCCTATTGCAACACACTATGCCTAACGCTAATAATACGGTATGTTTAAACACTTGCTTTACAGGTTAGAATTTAAAATATTGCTCATGCTGTTTGCTTCTGATGTTATTCATAGCTTCACTCAATTGTTATTATCGCATTCTCGAGCATTCATCAGTCCGTTTCCGAGTAAGGTTGCGGGGCAGGATCATCTCCATTGGGAATATCCACTGTGCCGGCTGCCGGTAATCAATCCAAACCAACGCCGCGTGCTTCGATCATTAAATATTTCCTGGCCAAATCGGTTCCTGCCACTGTCCCGTGGCGATCGGTCGAAAATCTGAAACAAGAAAACAAGAACAATTAGTCGATTGTCTGTGTGCTCGGCGTCGCCGCTTGCAGTAGGCATTATTTTCGTAGCGAACGAATCCGGTGCAGACTGGAGGAATTGCCTAGCAATGCAAAAATCCCCACCGTGCCAGCTAGATGGAAACGATAGATTACGGCACAAAAAAAAAACAGTACAGCACATTCGGCCGAAATAATCTTCCAGTGACTCAGAGAGACGCAGAGACCTATCAGCACAACCTCGGTACAACGTTATCGAGGCCAATAAATGCACCATCGCGACCCAGCAGCCGTGCCGTGTTTACGAGTCGGCGAAAAATAATTAAACAAATCAAAGAGAAATCGTCAACAGCATATAGCCACACCATTGCGACCACCAGCTGCTGCTGCTGCTAGCTGGAGGACTAGGATGGATTGTCTACGACACATCTTGACAATAATTGGACCGCATTTCTCGTGGTCACGCTTTGGAAAACATTCACACACGTATGCACGCAACACGCACTCACGACACACACTCACAACGATTTAGTTTCCTGGTTCCTAGCCTGAACGGCACGCCGTATTGTTTCGCAGTTTAGCGACAAATCAACAAACAACAAACACGCATCCCTCTGCTGTCAAACGCGACAACGCGACGACGTGTGACATTCGGTTGGGTGTGTGTATGGAGCGAACCGTGTGTGATTAAATACTTCCTGATCATGCACCACTGCCGGGGAAGATATCCTTGAGAACACGCACGCACACACACGCACCTTTTTTCTTTTTTGCTTCCTTCACGACATAAAAACCGCGAGAATGAAGTTCAGCAAACAGTGTGCGCACACACATGCACTAACACACACACTTACGCCGTTTGCTCGATGATTGGGAAATTAAAACATGTACAACGCACAGAACACTGTTCTGCGCGCCTAAAAGCACGTTCGCCGCGATCAATGAAACGCCTCGCGAAAACGCACCCAACCTAATTTAGAGTCGAAAATCCACGGCAGACGCTTGTTGTAATGATTCCTTCCCGAAATGTCAAAAGCTAACCTAACATTTCGTGCGCTGCTGGCTGGCTCCAAAAACAGAACGCGTAGATAGGCGACCCGATGAGCAGCAGAAGCAGCGCGACTCTCTCTCTCTCCCCGTCTCTCGTTCGCTCTCTCGCTCACACGCGCACACAATAGCCCGATGTCCATCGTGCCAAAGCGAGACAACCCCTGGCGACGACGCTCTCCCTATCTCCGTCTCTCGGCCGCGGATATCTTCTTCGCACTGCCGTGTGTGTTTCGAGCGCGGTGGAAAAACGGAACACACGGACAACGGTGTGAAGGAAATTATTATTGGCCATTTGTTTCCCTGTGCCTGCTGCCTGCCTCGCCACCGCGCACTTTCGGTATTTTCTTTCCCTTCCACCCCACGGAAACCCTTTGGTGACCACTTACAGCTGCATCGTTCGTGATCGCGATTATCCGGTCTTCTATGTTGCTGCCTCTCTGCCGCTGCTTTTTCTTCTTCGCGGCCAGGGAGAACAAATGATGCGTTTGACAAATCTCCTACACACTGCTTCTTTCCCGTTTGATTTCTTCGCGTCTCACACATGCACAACAAAAAATAGACAGTGCCACACACGCACACACACACACACACGACCACGACGGCGGTCACTTCTTCAACGCGGGGCCATATCACACACGAGCGAGAGAAAAAAAAGAAAAACTGTTCCACTTTTCTTTTACCACTTTTACGCTGGTTTGCTGGCCTCCCTTCAGTCAAATACACCGACGAAATGGATCCAAACACGGCAGGGTACAGAGCATTCCGCCGCGGGTAACTGGACGCGATTTGTCGCTCGATTTCCTTCCATCAAAACAATTACGTGCAGCGCGAGCAGCAACGCATCCAGGACACGACGAAGAAAGACGCGGAAGGCGCGGGAAGGGAAGAATGTTGACGGTACGCGTTCCTCGTTTTCGCTCTCTTTCTCCCTCTCCCTCTCTCTTTCTCTCTCTCTCTCTCTCTCTCTCTCTCTCTCTCTCTCTCACACTCTCTCTCTCTTTCACACTCGTAGAGGCACTCTGTTGCGTTTCGGGTGCGAAAAGCCGATCCTGACAAGGAGGATACACAAACGCTGCCTGCTCACTTGCCTGCGTTGGAAACGCACACACCAACAAAATCCGCGACTCCCCGTCCTGCTTTCTCACACACGGCACAGTACGCTTTCGTTTCGTTTTTCTCTTACTTTTATTCCAATTAAATTTATCGAGAATGTCGTTTACGGTGTTTTCTTCTTCACACTTCCTACCGCTTCCAACACTACTACAGACAGCCGTGCGCGCTCTCACTCACACACCGAATCGCATATGAATGGAACCAGCCAGCGTATGAGTGTGTTTGTGTATACGATAGATTCCATGCACCGTGTACGGCTGCACGCACGATACAACTTCACGATAATCGCAAGCCGGGTGCGTTTTGGAAGCGTATTTAGCTAACTTTCGTGCACAGACCGGGCCGGCGCGGCGCGTTTTTGCTTTCGCTTTTTCGGATCTTCCTCATTCGCAGGGCACCACACCACACCACCAATGCCCGTGCACCAGTGCTCCTCGCTCTACTCGTCTTTTAGGCGAGATGGCACACGCTGTCTCACTCCCTCACACGAAAATACACACACATACACCACACTACACACGGTCGCCACAGGACGACTCTCGCGTTAGTCAGGATTTCGAAAGGACGACGACCATAATGGGGCTAAGAATTGGCTTCGACCGCGGGAAAACTACACGGGAAGTAGCTGCTCCACTTACACGGAATCCGGATGCGGTAGTCACTTTGAGCTGGTTCTGGGTGCGAATGTTTTGAACCCCGCACCGGACAACGCGATCACGGCGCGGTCTTTTCCTGTGCTTTCTGTTGCTTTGGCGCTGGTGTTGGGAATCAATCCGTGCGACGGATCTGGCACTTTATTCCTATGCTCAGGTAAATCGATTCGATCCGACGAGGTAAAGGCCGAAGTATGAAACAATCTTCACAGCATCATACACAAACACGATCTCCTTCTATCACTTTCTTTGGTCCGTCTCGGGAAAGGCGGGAGGGTCGGAGCAGAGAACCTACTCGTTCCAATGATCCAGGAGCCGGAGAAGTCTATTTTTTTCGATGTTATTCAGTATGAAACACGAACTTTTTAACAAAATATCGGACAGCGCAGCAGTATCGTGGCCTCCCCGTTGTTAGATTTTTTTGTTTTTTTTTTTTTTTGTTTTAATGTTGTGAAGCGGGTTTTACCAAAGTCAGTCTCGAGACCAGGTCGCCGAAAAAACCCGTTTTGACGTTTAAAAAAAGAAAAATAAAAAAATGAACCTGCCACCCGGGCTGTCAAACAATGTTTTGTTTATAGTTCGAATTTCGAAATTTCGTTCAAACGATCGGTTATCCATAAACGATAAGTGAAAGTTTATTTTGCTTTTTACATGAAAAAAACACATATGAATTGTAGTGTGAAAGAACCAATGACATTGTAAACTCCTGTGTGACCAACCCACAGTGTGACGATCGTCCCAATTCGGATTTTAACAGCAGTCAGTCTGTCCACTGCCACCCGTTAGCCTGGACATGACTCAAATACTTTTTGTAAATCTTCCGAACCTTCCGTAAAGAAACAACTATATTTTTCGTGACTAAAACAGTGCAATACTGAAAATCAATGGCTTTCACACAATATTTTATTCATTTTCAAAAGTGATTTTTTTATTAAAATTGTGTGAGGTATCACGCATGGTACCGCATTTCCGTTTTCGCTCGATAGCGAAAAACGCGTTTACATGTACTTAGTGAGAAACAGGCGAGAAACACCGTCATTTGAGGTCTAACTCGGTCTTCTTGCATCGTTTTCAGGTCGTTATACAGGCATGTAAAGCTCGCTTTACAGTATAAATAAGCAGCTGGTTTGTCAACGGGGTACGGATAAAATGTATGCAATCCGCATGCCGAACTGCTCGAAATACGCCGAAACTATAAAAATAGGAAACATTCCGGCATATCGTTTGAATTGAAGCTGATTTTCGCAAACTTCCTTACGCTTGTTACGCTTACCTTCAATGTAATGAATTTATGAAAATCCTAAATCACTCCCATCCATGTCTAAAAAAACATTTTGAATGTAGTATTCTAACTCCCCAAAATGTACTGTAAATATTGGCTTCAGTTTATTTCGACGATAATATCATGTTCAGCAACATTCAACAGGAATATTTAAAACGAGCCATTTTAATACTACACCTCGACGAGATGAACAATACACAAAATAAGCGTGTCTTACAAACGCTAATCAAATCTTCGCTTTGCTTCCTGTAAACATAAATTGGAACTAGCTTAACAAAACATTGCCTGGAGCACGCACCACGAGTTGCACCACGCGTCACATCTAAGCACTAATCTCAGGATCACCTCACAGAGTTTGCTCGATTACTCCGTGTCGTTCTTTATATTTTTCCGTTTCGTTCGCGGTAAATGTCCATTCCTTGATAGGATCTGCGTTGAATTTTCTGAAGCACAATGAAAACATTAATAAACAGAAGCAGACATCACAATCCACACAATACTCACTCATTTTCCGGCTTCAATGAAAACTCGTTTTGTCGCACCTCTTCCGGAAGTAACCAGTGCACCAGAGGAGAAATTAGCTTGGGACGGAAGTTTCGCATATCCTGCGATCCGGTAAAGTAGCTCACCGGTATGCCCACCAGGAACACCATGAACGTTCCCACCGTTGAGTACCACACGAAGGAGATGTTGTAGATCGAAAAGTCGGCATCGTCCTGCGGAGCCACGAGCGTTGGGAAGTCGCTTGCGGTAACGTTAAACCCGTACTCGTAGCATCCATCGACGCTTGTGGGTTTCGGTGGATAGGTGATCTCCTTATTGCTAATCGCCATCTGTGCTCCCGCGATGATCCAGGACATTACGATCACACTCGATGCCGAACCCCAGAGGGCACCGTGCTTGTTGGCCCACGGCCACAGCATACCGAGGCAGAAGATGCCCATCACCGCACCCTGCGTCACGCTGGCGATCGTGACGACCATCTGCAGTATGTGGCCGAACTGCTCCACGATCAAGCCCATCGCGATGCAGTACACACCGCTGACGAGAATGAGCAGCTTCATGGTCGTGTTTGCCGAAGCATCGGTGTGCTTAAAAAACTTAAACGGCCGGATGTAGTCCTCGTAGATAAGTCCCGCCAGCGAATTAAGATTGGCGGACATTGTGCTAGAATTTAAAACCAATTGAATCGATACATGTTTTCCGTTTCGACAAAAACGTTCTCCTATCAGCTTACCTTAGTCCTGCACTGAACACACACGATATGAAGACTCCCGGCATGCCCTTCAAGTTGCCCACAACATCCTGCACGAAGAACGGCAGCAGTTTGTCCGCCTTCTGCACCAAGCCAACCTTGATTGGATCACAGTCGAAGTATTTGGCAAAGATTACGATACCGGTGAAGCAGTTCAACGTCATGATGATGATGAAACCGACGCAGAATATCCACAGTGCCGCCCGAGCGTGCGCCATACTCGGCACGGACACGATGCGCTGCACGCAGCTCTGGCTGAGCCCAACGTATCCAGTCCAAAGGAACAAATTTCCCACACTCGCCGTCCAGAATGTTTGGCGCGTTGTCGCGTCCAGTGTCATGCTGCAGAAAGCCGTGGTGTTAGTTAAAATTTGCTCCCCTACCTGCCCAAGCGGAATACTTACTCAAAAATCTCCAACCGATTGCCCGCGGTTGCCCGTGCAATCACCTCAGACAAGCCTCCGATCTTCGCCACCCCAATAACGACCACCAGAAAGCAGGACACAAACATGATCATCCCTTGGACGACATCCGTCCAAACAACTGCCTTGATGCCACCGAGCATTGTGTAAAAGATGCAAACTCCACACACGATCCCATTGATCAGGTGAATGTTGATGCCCGTTACTTGCGAGAAGGCTAGCGCCGGTATGAAGATGAAGATCGGCAGAATCAGGTATATGTTGAGCACGTACGTGAACGTGACGAACTTCTTCACCGCCGGACTGAACCGATCCTCCAGGTACTGGTAGCAGTTCGTAATGTGATTGTTGTAGAACACCGGCACGAAGATGTAGTTGATAATCATCGTGATGAGGATCATCGTCGGAGCAATGATCCAGTATTGTGCGCCGTACGAGTACATTTCAGCCGGAACTGACATTATGGAGACTCCAGACAGTTGACTGTGAAAAAAAGAGAGAAAAAAAAACAACAAATCGATCGATAAGAAAAATACATTTTCGTACGCCTTGGCCGAAATAAAACCGGAAACGGAAACAGTGACAAGTCGTAAAATGTGTCTACTTTTTAATAACCCACCACATTGCGGCACCACATTCCGAAAACCTACCGCATTCATACCGACAAATGCGAGAATAAAAAAACAGCTACCAGTTTTAATCAAAACGAACGGAATGACCATCAAAACAAACAAATTGAGCGGGTCTTTTGAAATGTGTCGATGGACCGAAAAAAATCTATTCTTAAAAAACACAGTTTCCTCAAAGTCTTATCACATTTTTTCATCATCTGTGCGATAGAATAATTACTGTAAAAAAAAAACGTAGAGGAGCGCATGACTCGACCAAAACGGGGCCGTTTCCTTATTTAAAAAATACCATATCAGTAAGGTCGCAACAGAGTTGAAGTTGAAACGGAAACGTCCGATGAGACATTATAATTTGCAGAGCAAAAAATGCAATTTCTTCTTGCGCTGACTAGTTGCTAAGTACATTGTTATGACGTTCTAGAAATACTAAAACTTCTTCCTTATGTCACCTCACTGCACCGTTGTTCACGAGCACACCACCACAATGCCTACCTTGCTATCAGCGATATCGCGATCGGGAACGTTTTCATCTTCCGTCCACCGAGCAGATACTCTTCCGTTGTTTGGTTTTTCTTCTTCTGGAAAAAGCCAAAGTACACCCCGATCGCGGTCGAGATGCCGAGCATGATCGTAAACACCGTGTAGTCCTCCACCGAGAACTGTCCCTGCGGGTTTTCCGTGATAGATTTCACCATCGTTGCGGCGTCCTGCGTCGTCGTCCTGTGCACTCGTCCTCCCGAAGGTTCCACACCGACTGACTGGTTCGCCGGAACACTCAAGACTGATCTCGCGATAGAACGGCCCGGGGAGCGGATGCGTCCGTCCAAACGATACGGTGGCCGGCTCTGTCGAATCTTCGATAAGAATTGAGTTGTAGCACACGTTCTTGTCTGCCTGCTTAGCCTTTGGTGACGGAGCTCTTGTCATTTGTCATTCTCACTTGGGCCGGGCATGCACCGCGGTCGCGGTTCGGTAGCAAATTTTACTACCTAATAAACAATCGTCATCGATTGCGGATGTGGTGGTAATAAACACAGATGGGTTCCAGCGCCGTCTGATAGTGAAGGCGTACTGTTTTTCTAGTGGGCTTGTGTCATTTACGATCTTACCCCGGGTAATCCTGTGCAATCCGCTCACTATGTTCAAGGGTCCATCGACGGAATTTCCCGTGTCCTTTGTGCACCGGTCGCGCTCGTTCTGCGCTAGTCACGTGAAGAACCCGAATGGGCTTGTCTGCTTGTCCCGGTTTGATACGGTCTAGAGGGATGAGTCAGTGCCTGTCTGTAGCCGGTCTGGAAAAGAGTTTCTCGATCTTCCGCACGTACCCGCACGCTTGCTGATAATGGGCGAATTTGTCTGCGAGATTTTAATCTTACGCAGCCGGCCCAACCATCACTCACGAGCCAATCACTTATTTGACTGATCAGTTCGCGATTGAAGCAACAACTGCAACAGCGGCCGACAATTGATCTCAATTAAATCGCACTGTCGCCCGGCGCCTTCCGTTTCGGCTGGTGAGGCTTACGTTCAGTTACAACAGTGCCACACCGATCCGACGCACACTAAACCCGACTTCTTGCGGTTCAGACAGACAGCCGGGATTGAGCTTCGGGAGAGAGCTAATCAAACGCGTACGAGCCTGCGAATGTTCCACTTATCACTTGTGCCACGTGGATGGTGGTGGTAGCGAGACTGCGGTTTTCTGCAGCATTTGATCGACCGCAGAAGGTTTACAGACACGCTCACAGATGGCTCACATCTGGCGCAGGTGTAGGAGATGTCGAGCAGTGCAGCGCGTGCTGACAAGGAACGAACTAATACTGGCTGGATGCTTGCGTCGGTGTTTGCTCTATGTGCTGTGGCACACGCGCCTAGATGAGTGTGTAATTTAGTGTAAATGGTTCACAAATTGCTCCCTCCGGATTTGTGTGCTTAGCAAAGCCCGCGGGGATTGATGGCTTCCCGTGAAGACAGATAATTTATTGTGTGTACTACGCTATTCGAGCGAGAATTATTTAACGCGTTCCGGGCAAGCGGTTGTTGATGTTGAGAATAATTTCCTATTAATTCTGCGAAGAGATTCTTAGATGTGATTTTCTTGCTATAATTATTTACCTAATTAGTTATATTATCTAAAATTTAAGTTTTAAAATATTCTAGTTTTACGAATCGGCCAAGCAGCTGCTCCTGTTCCTGTGCCGTGTAATGGATATCAGTCAAACGGCCAATAACCCGTCAGAAAAGACCACAGAAGCTACAAATGAAGTGCACCGTCCAACAACACCACATCCAACACAGGCTCGCCTTCCTCGAATACTGCTATGGCTTCTGGTATCGTTCTCAAAAACCAGTGAAGCCGGCATAGGCGGCGTCTACCTAATGTCAATTCGTGGCAAGCTGTAGGTTTTCTCTCGGTTTCTCGTCAAACTTTCTGCTGTTAGTTACTCGGTGCGTTAACCCAGACACACCCGGAACCTCCTCGGCATATCATCTCCAGCGTACCGTTTCTAGTGAAAAATGTGTGATAAAGAATCATTGCACCTATCAGTGTGATTGTTCCGTAGCTCTATTGTATTTTTCGCACGCTTCGCACGATCTGCGTTCAGACATCCTATCGAAAGCTTCAATCAGACAAGCAAAAAGTGGCTGTGCGTGTGCAGTTTTTGGCAGATCGTCCATCTTATCGAGACCACACGGGTTGGCCGGTGTCAATCTGGATCTGCTGGATTGACACATTTGGTCAATAGACAAGATTTCGTTGTCTCACCCGATACAGTGGACTTTGCTGTTTGTCTCTTCGTGTGAAGTCGCCAACGAAAAACTCACGCCACACTGATAAGAACCGTTGGATTTAATGCATCGCTGCACCTGTTGCCAATGATCCGGGATATTGTTTGAGGCGTTCGTCGGGCCAGCCGGACCAAAACATCACAACTCTGCCACGGGATGGATTTGAAACATTTGCAAGCACAATGTAGTACATCGCGCCCGTATGATTAACGTTATCTACTAGCGTATAAGATTGACTTATTTGTTTACAGCAATCAAAATTCCATAATCAGCATGCGCATTAAATGTGGTTTCGAGCTTCCTCAATGTAAACTTTTCTACCATAGGTCGTCCAACATCACTCGGCACACGGGCAAACTTCATTTGGGATCGGTGTGAAATTGCGTTCTTTTCAACGTGGCCGTGGTTCGGGTCATCCGCAGTCTTCTTATCAATAGCGTTTCCGATGTATGCATTATGGTCCAAGTTTATGTCGAAAAGTTTGAAACCTATTCTGTTGTATTACACTTTGAGATGCTTCTTATGAGTTATCAAGAGCCACTGAAATGTCGGTTGAAACAAGTTGCGTACTAGCAACAATGTAGACTGTTGGGGCTAGTAAAAAAAATCTATTGCAATATTACAATCTTAACGTCACTGCCAATCGATTACGTTACCCTTTACGAATTATATAACCATAGAGATGTTTGCAATCAACGCAACTAAGTCCACAACCCCAACAGAACATGCGAAGCGGTCTTATCAAACGAGCTTTACCGGACGTCCGGAAAGCAGATTACAACGTTCGTCACTTCCAGCCGACCTATGTTAATGAATCAAATGTCGCTGCCAATTAATGTGATTTCTTGAAATCAGCGTTTCGGTGGACAACGACTGCGGTAGAGTCGGCTAATGAAGACACTCAAATCAACCGTTTCAAACGCGAGTAAGTGAGCTGGGAGCCGGTTTTATTTGTTTCGTTACGTTACTCCGCAATACTACAACCCGAACCACTTGTGCAAATGAATTGAAATGTCGATACGAAAACCGTCTCCCATCGTTTCGTTTCCGTCCTACTCTAATCTCGAACCATAACCTACCGCAAACAGTGGCTCACCAAATATTCCGTCGGTAGCCGTTTCGTGTGAGGGATGAGATTCCAATGGACCCTACGCAGACAGCTGGTCCGAAAGTGATGATTTTTGGAGACACAAATTCGAACTCATTTGCATATTGTTGCCTGCAGAGTGTGGCGCAAAAGCCACGAGGCACGCGACCGCAGACGGTTGCGACGAGAGGAGAGAAAGTAAGGTGTTTCGCTCGATGGTTGTGAGTATCCATTTACACAAGCCAGTGGCACCTAATCAAACGCCAGCGATTAGAGACTCATAAATTAGTGATGCCCAGTCTGTTTATGCAGTGTATTGTTATTGGTCCAGCTGGGTTCGCCTGGAGTTCCCACAAGAGTGTTTGTGAGGAGCCTGATTGATTGTCATTTGGCGAGAAAGCAAACAGTTTAGCGGGGTTTTCAAACAACATCATTTTCAATTCCGTATAAAGCGCAAGGGTATCAACATAAATTGACCTTCAGTATCTTATGCTCCGAGTGTGCTTTTATTAGACATCGTGCCTAATGATGCTCTCCATAGTTGTGTATTTAATTTATACTATACTAGAGCGTATTATGATTTTTTAAAGTCTACATGGCAAATTTCTGCTTGATGCATTATAATTGATAGGAATATATGTAGAAAAAACTAAGCACGAAAAGTTAGCAACAGTTGGCATTTTAATCTTTTCTACATTCCACCTCAATCCTCCACTGCTTCGGTTCATCAAATCATCTCCTAAACATGCAAATGAATCGCACATCCCAAGCTAAACAGCTGAGCAATGCCTTGCACTGCATGAAAAAATGTACGGAAGATGAGCGAAGCTCATATAAAAACGAAAAAGAAATCCACGAAGTCACGACAACCCTTGCATGGCATGCTCTGTCGCTGCAGCAAATGGCCAACAACCGTTGAACTTTACTTTCTTCTGCCTATGGATCTTAGTGAGCGACGAGCGATACGATCCGTAGGAAAGAAAAAGGTTGTTCCCACTTTGGAGGAGGAACATACTAATTATTTCTATGTATAATAATTAATTTATTGCATTGATGGTGTTTTTTTTAAATAAAGATTTTTAATTGCTTTTCCCACATCTGTTGGTTTATGGCAGTTCAATCTGCCGTGAGAATTGTGGTCAATTAATTTATTTTATTGCATTCACACTTTCAGCCGCATCGGTTTATGCGGATTATTATTAGGTTAATAGGATGTAATCATTACTGGCTAGACAGATTTGTTTCTGCTGTGACTCTGTAGCCACATCACAGAAGCTAAAATTCCGCTAGAAATAGCGTCCATTTCGAATACATAGAAGTTATCGACATAATTTTGTTTAATTGTACAAAAACCAGCAAATCGAACTGTTACGACACATCGTAACGAAACGATTGCTTCTGCTCCATAATTAAGTTTTCTTACTGCCCTTGCCACTCTTTCCGAAACCATGTAATAGAGAAGCACCCATAGCGAGGTCCGCTGGGAAAGAAGCTGCCCTTTATTCCTCCATTCGGTAACCCTACCGTGTCAAATTTGAACCATTTTCAGGGCGAAACTGTGGGCAAATCCCGTCTCTTCCAAACTGAGACGATCCACTGCGGACAGTTATGATCGGATTAGATAGAGTCAACAGTATTGCGCAAGCTCAACATCTTGAATAATCGTCGTCAATTAATCATTGCCCGCCCAATGACTCCGTGCGCAACGCAACGACTCTTTTGGAATAGTTGATGATTCATCTGATATTTAGGACAACGGACAAGGGTTAACAGCGTAGCAAATCGAGCACTTTTTGAATCACGGTTGTACTTGATCTTACTGAAAACCATAGGAGATAGGATTGTTACTGTCTGTGCATGGGACAGTTGTATGGAGAGCTAGTTTAACGCTTACAATCACCCCTCCACCATAGTTCTTATCGAGAATGTTCAATCGATTCCACATTAATCCAAGTGAAGAGGAGTGAATCCACTTCGCATAACCAATACGCAACTTTGTGAAGTGTGTTTCATAAAAAAAATGCCATAAATGCCACACGAACTACACCACGTTTCATCAATTAACCCAATGAAGCTTCAATCTCGTCGTAATGTGTTTGATGAAGAAAAAAAAACTAGAAAACATGTTTTAACGGTGACAAATTTTTCGATTTTTTTATTTTTTTATGTTTTTTTCCTCGGTTACGGTTTCTGCTTTAGTTACAAAAAACGTGGTACTACTGGTAAGGTGGAAGAGAGATAAAGAGAGATATTTACATGGAAAAAGAGTAACATTCTCGGTACACAGAAATGGTCCGCGCTGGTTCTGCTTGCTGTTGCTGGTTGGTGGGTAGCAGAGTGACAGCAGCGCTGCAGCTTAGTACGCCCGCCCAGTTGAACGGGGAACTAATGGTGTAGAACTGCTGTACGGTCAGCTACGGACCATACTGCCACCTGTCCCGGCCCGTGGAACCAAGAAGGCGTTCCACGGATTCCGTTGCAGTTTGTCCCTTTCAGCGCCTTGCGTCTTCTGCGGGACAGGTGGTCTTCCTCGCTCAGATGTTGACGGCGTGGATGGTGTGTGTTGCGTGTTTTGTTTTCCCATGTGTGCTTCACGTGCATTTGCGTGTTTTCGTCCAGTGTGTCCAGTTCAGTCCAGAGTGCGGTTCCCGGCTTCCCGGGAACGGTGGTCCCTTTTGTCGATGATGATCCAACATCCGGCGAGAGAGAGAGAATCGGTCCGGCTGTTGGATGTTGTACGTTTGCGGTACACGGCGACCGTGTTGCCACGGGCTCCCTTAGAAAGGAGCGCCGTAGGTGCTCGATGGGCGCGAAGGAGCGCCGTACGAGCCAGACGGAGCCGACGGAGCACCGTACGAGCCGGACGGGACGGATGGAGCGCCGTACGAGCCGGACGGGACGGACGGAGCGCCGTACGAGCCGGACGGGACCGACGCGGACGAGGTCTGGAGGAACTGGGCCACCTGGATAGCTTGCTTCACACCCTCGAGATCGATGCCAACGACACGGCTGGAGTGGCCACCGGACGGGACACCGTAGGTGGACGACGGCGGTCCGTACGATCCCGACGGGGCGCCATAGCTGCCCGACGGAGCCGACGGGTAGCCTCCGAAGCCACCGGACGACGACGAGGACGACGACTGGCTTTCCTCACGCAGCAGAATCTGGCGGATTTCGTTCAGCAGCTGCGGGTCCACGTTCAGACCCTCGGAGGTCTGGACGCCGGCCGGGACGGCCTGGTAGCCACCACCGCTCGAGAACGACGACGAGCTGGAGAAGCTGCCGGCACTGGCCGCATAGCCGCCACCGCTCGAGTATCCGCCACCGCTGGAGTAGCCGCCACCGCCTCCGTGGCTGTAGCCACCGCCGCTGCTTCCTCCATGGCCACCGGACGGCCGGTTGTAGCTGTACGGGGACGGCGGTTCAGCGACGGCAACGGCGGCCAGCGAGGCAAGCGCCAAAAACTGCAAACAAACCAGAGAATACGTTAGAACCACTCCAAAGTCCAAGGAATACTTCCGATGATGCCGAGCGTTTGCGTGTATGCGCGTGTGTGCTTATAGTCGCAAATGTTTGAAGTTGACGTACTTATACTTCCGCGCTTTGAAGATAGCTAAGAATTCAACTCAACGGGTCGTAAACGCAACCAAGAACTTCAAATAGTCTACCAACAACCAGGTACGTTGCCATGGCAATGCAATGTGGCGGCCTGTCATGCTTCCGTCCATGAGAGCAAATCAAGAGCAACACACTCGACAATGCTCAAGTGCTCCTCTCCTTATCAACCTCTAATAACAGAACGCTGCCTCGAACCCGTCACAGGTGGCAGAACACTAATCACGAGATATCCACTAAACACACAGACACACACTTTTGGGGGACACCCCGGATGGCACAATGAACGCGACGGCGATGGCGCTACTTACCACGGCAAAGCTGTTCATTTCACTTAGGATAGGAAAAGAAGAAAACACGGGGACTAAAATTTAGATGTTTACTGAAGCGAGTGTTGTGACCGAGTGTGCCTTCTGCCGGGCCAAATTGCAGTCTTTATACCCGACATCGCGTCCCGGGCCTGGTGTCCCCCCGGTTGGGGTTTGTGCTCTCCCGAAAACAACAAAAAAAGGCGGCGCGCAGGGGGCTTGTGTGAAGTGTGCTTCGTCGCACGGGGCGTTGGAGCGCATGGGAGCAGCGTGTATATCTCGTTATGTGCGGGCTGAGTGTTGTGCCTTTTTTTTCTGTGCTTGCTATTCATTGCTATTTTTATTATTTTCCACCCCTTCGCGCTCACGCAGTTCACTTTCATCGTTCCCACTTTTGGCTGTCTCTCCCGCGTCATCCCCGCCCGGCGCGGCCGGCACGGCTTCATCCTTTCCCTTTCCAGCTGAGCCGAGAGTCTAGTTGGCGGCCTATTGCCGAATACGCTGCCTGCCATCGCCGCGCTGGGGGGATTTTTTCCATCGTACGCCATCGGTCTGCAGCCAGCTACCGTCGATGTTGGTGCAGTTGCCGCCCGGCACGATAAACTCATCCACAGCGCCCATCCAGCGCCTTTCTTCTCACGGCGCACCAGCCGCTTCGCCGACTCTCATCTCAAGAGTGCGCTTTTGCGCGGCGATTCTGTTTACTTGCTTCTCTCGTTCCCGCCAATCGCATCGCAGGCGGAGGCATAGGTACCGTGTTGCAGAGCCTGCAGTTGTTCCCAGCCGAAGCATGGCACGCTCTAGGTGTTCTTCGCCGTTTCTTCGCCGTTGCGCCAAACTCTGGGGAGAGCTGCATCATCTCCACCGTCCTGCTGGAAGGGAAGTTTGATAGTTTATCTCGGACTATTCTTCTTTCACTTTCCTCTCGCTTTCCATTGCGGTACCTCTCGCTCTCTCTTTCTCCCTCTTTCTCCTCCGAAAATTCGCCCATCGTAGGAGCTGCATTCCGCGGACGTGAAGTTTTGGCTTTTACATGGCTAGCTGTGCTTTTCTCAGCACACGCTTCTCGGCCAAAAGCATCCTACCCACCAACACACAGTTCCATCTCCGGGAGCTTGAAGTTGTTTCGCGGCGTTCGTTTTTTCGCTGTGGCTCCCATCCGCACGACGGATCACTTTCCGAATTTATTGCACATCGCGAAGTGGAACTATCCGCGGGAGGAAGCTGTGCACGTTGAAGCCCCGAAGGAGAAAACGCAGAAAAGCCTATCATTACGCGCATCGGCCAACCTCCAGCGAGTGACCCCAGCGAGTGAACGTAGTTCTGGGAGCTGGGAGGGCGCAGTTGGTCGTGAACATCGTCTTGAAAACGAATGAAACTAGTTTAGGAGCCATGCCCCATCTACGCAGGAGGAGTGCGAGTTAGTAAGGCTAGTTACGATCTCATTACGATCGCAGTAAGCCAGGTTCAGTGCGCTCGGTCACCGAACGTAACAACCGGATGAAGATGCTGATGTCAGCACCTACTCGACGTGTGCCAACCTCAAGTACGCGAGACGACGTTTTAACGGTGACAAATTTTCTATTTATTTTTCAATTTTTTTATGCATTTTTCTAGTTAAGGGCTGTCAGTTGTCGGTATCACAGCACGGCAGGAGGGCGTGCCCTTACTGAGGTGCTCCGTACGCACCGCTCGGCGGCCCGTAGGAACCGCTCGGAGGCTGCTGATCACCCTGCCAGTACTCCGCCAGCTGGATGCTCTGGACGGGCTGCTCCAGCATCAGGCCCACGATGCGGTCGGTGTTTCGTGGCGGACCGTACGAGCTACTCGGACCGCTCGATCCACCGTTGGCCGCGGCGGATTCACTCTCGTGCTGCAGCAGCACCATCTTCACCTGCTCCAGCAGCTGCGGGTCCACCATCAGACCCTCCATCGTCTGGGGGCCGGTAGGCTTCTGGAGCAGTGGGCCGGCTCCACCGGAACCGCCGCCTCCATTGCCGCTGTATCCGCCGCCGTTGCCGCCGCCGTTGCCGCCGCCGTTACCGTTCCATCCACCGTTGCCACCGGGGAAGCCACCGGGCAGAGGAGCTTCGGCCAGAGCCACCGCCACAAGGGCCGCACACTAAAGAAACAGAAGGTACACGTTAGAGCACGGGCCGACATTGCACTTGGTTCTCACTGTTATTCTCATTAGCATAGCACTCGGTGCGAAAACGTGACACCATCTCACACTCGAGTCGCACACAAACACACACCGCACACCGGACACGAACTTACCGCAAAGGCAACACCGAACACGCGCATCGTACTGCTGCTACTGCTGCAACTGTTAGGAAGTTCTACCTCACAATCGAACGACGCTCGACAGAATGTGCTGGCTGGACGATTGTTCCTACTGATTTATACCATCAAATCGCCGGTTCGGATGTATCCTTGAGCCGGTCGGTCGGCTGCCCTCCCCGGCACATCTGTGCCCATCTGATCCGGCCGGCCAGATATGGACGATCATCCGAGCACGGTCTCGGAGGCACGTAATGCTACTTAGCCCATCGAAAACGACGCGGTAACGCGCGCGCGCGCGCGCACACACACCGTTTGGTGATGCAGGCCGCTAATTGTCCTAGCAAGAACGGGCCTCGAATTTCGAAGCACGGACGGAAGATGAGCACCGCAGCGGACGTTACCGTTTCCATACATGGCACCTGGTCGTCGCCGCCATCGACGGTGGCCGGCGCTCCGGCGCACACGAATTAATTTCAGCGCAGATTTGTGATTGTTTTTCCATGTTTCCCCCGCTCGCGGTCTGCGCAACAGCCACGGCACGCGGCACGCAGGTTGTCTAGGTTGCCCATCAAAACCCGACAGGTACACCGCAGGAGCGCTTCGTCGCTTTTTTTTCTCTCTCTCTCGAATGCTCCATCAACAGGCCGGTGTAGCACGGGTAGCAGCCGAAACTATCGAATTAGCAAACGGCCTTACCTCCGCGGACGGCGGTGCGATTTGGGCTTTTCGATAAGTATGTATCGGATAATGCACAAATTGGCACACCGTCGTGTCGTGTCGTCCATGATGAGCCCCGCTAATGCGCGACACCGCAAGCCGGTCGGTCTGTGTCAAGCGTCGTCGAGAGCCATTTAGCGCACCACGAATCGTTGTTTATTATCGATGCGCGGGTTTTTTCTTGCTTGTTGCCTCCTTGCGGGCTCCTTGCCGGTACACGGTACACTCCAAGGCTAGGGGAAGGGTTGCCAGGCACTCTCCCCTCGGAACGCAGCGCTTCTTCACAGTTGACCTCCGCGACGGGTCAGAGGTCTCGGGCCGCGGGAGATCGATGGTCAATTGATTTGCACCGCGGGCTGTAATTATCCTCTTACGCATGCGAGTTTTCTTTTATTATCCTCGCATCGTACGTCGTTTTTTTTTTGTTCGTCTGCAATGGTAATTATATTTAGTACAGTTGAGGACACGAAAATCCGACTTTAAAAAAATATTAGTAAACACATCAAGTTTCAGGAAAAATAATAACAGAAGTGAGACTAAATTTAGCGAGCTAATCATCATTAAGAGAAAGGTTTCGTGCGATGCTTCTCTACCTAAAAATAGTTACAACAACAGCGGTAGCCTAGTTAGCATCCAAACACGTGTTTTACTTTCCACTTAGCAACCGCTCCACTAAGCACGTGCTCTTTTGTCGCGGACACTGGTTGACAGCAAAAACGTCACATCGCGTTCTCCATAGTAACCATGGCAACAGAGGTACCTTTACAAAAAAGCAACGCAGAGGCACTTTTGACGACCATACAGCGTACGTAATTTTGTGTTTCCGTTGCTGCGTGTTTAAGATTTCTTAACATATGTTTTTACCTATTAAAATATGTTGTACATGGGCTCAACATCTGTAGCTTGATATTCGGTTCAGCTCGAAACGGTGTCCAACCTACCCGAAAGTACGACCAACGTGTAACATAATTTTCTCTAATTAAGCTATCCCTCCCAGCAGCCGGGCCCAAACTGTCACACCCTCCCAACTATTTCGCGAGTTCGGTTACGCAACGAGAGGCTGTCTCCAAGAAAACCATTCAAAGTGGCTCCAAAACTCCAAAACATCGTGCAGCATCCCGCACGTGATCGCCATTTCCGTCCTCCAAATCGCAATAAACATCTCGCGCACGCAAACAAAAAACGAATGCAATCTGCTACAAATCAAGGCAAAATGCAAACTATTAAGTCTGAAGACTTAATGAATAATGTGTTGCGGTTTTTTTTTTGCCTGGCTTATTTATTTTTCTCGCTTGGGATTTGCTTATTTTTTGTCGTTGTTTTGCATTCGCCGGTGATTTAATCCGCGGTACGGTCATGAGCGCACACACACGCACACAAGCATACGATTAATGCGGAAACGAGCAGCCCCTGGACGGAAGGAAGCTCGATCGCCTTTACGATGTAAGTTGACGTGCGCTCGTTTTCACGCCGTTTACGTTTGCTTCGGTGCTCGAACCGGCTGGACCGAAATGAATACGATCGTGTAATGTGCCCGTGGTCCGTGCCGTCCGTTTCGGAGGTTCATTTCGCGCGGGCACGAAACGATCTTGATCTCGCCACTGACCGGTGGCAGCTGGTGGATGGTGGTGGTAGAATAATGATTTTCGATGGATAGATTGACCGTAAGGTCAGGGTGCGCGGCTGTCCGAAACAATTAGAGTCGAGCGCCGAGCGAAGGGAAACACTGTTTGGAGCAGTTGAAATTGCTTCAATCGAATCGCACGCCACAAACCGGATGTCTAGAGGCTGGTCTGTGCAAAGAAAGCGCACGGATATCTTGGGATAGTTTCCTGAAAATCTCTACTTTAGCCTTCCCTACGGGGGAGGTGCTGGTGATCGCGAACACAGAAGGTACGCCAACTCGCATTTGCATAAACTCGCGCACGGGAACCGTTCGGACAGCACAGCACTCAACTTTGTTGTGGCGCAAAGCATGATGCACCGCAACCGTACGCGAACCGGGGTTCGTCGCTTTTGGTTGCGCTCGAGTCGTTTGATTGTGCTTGGCATTAGCGCACGGAATGAAAGCCTGTTTCGTGCGCGATTACTGTGGTGACATGGCCGGTTTCTTGCCGCCTGCCTGCGTGTACTCACGTCGAACGTGTGTTTCAACGCTGAAGCGCTCTCGGTGCGTACGGATATAATTATGTTCTGAACCAACACTTCCTTGTTAACTAATGCTTTGCTCAATAAGCCTTTTTTGGGGTCATTATTTGACTCTGTTCTCCTTGAATTTCGTTCTTTTACCCGCACATATCTTTTTGGTCAATTTAACGGCAGCGTTTGTGTGTTTGCTCCCACCGAAAAACAAAGCGCCAGCATCTCCAGTTCGGTAGTAATCGCATCAACCCGTCCCTCGCGGATTAACCACACGAACGGTGCGATAATGCACTAATGGCACTTCTGGCCCCTCTCTTCAAGTCCACCATAAAGTGCGCAGTTATCCAACCTGCAGTTGCTACCGGTGGATGGTCCGAAAGCGCACGGAAACGGCTCGGGAACGGCACCGAGAGCGGCTGCGAACACGGCCAGCCCGGTAAAGTGCAGCCAGGCACGCTCGTGAGATAAAGAAAAGCAGACCTAAATCCACGACGCTTCCGGGGATGCTTTTTTTTTTGCTCCTCTCCACAGTGACACTTGGCCCTTTACCGTTTCGCGCCGTTATGAACCGCGCATCGGATTTCCCACAGCGCGGCGAGAGCGGGCAGCTGCCGATTTGATACGCTTCGTCGTTTCGTAACGACATCGTGCAGCGCGCATACGACATCCAACCCACCCAACCTGTACACGAGTACAGTTTTTTTTTCGTTCACTTCACGAAAAGGTTACAAAATTTGCATCGGAACGTTGCATCGGGATTCTCACGCCCAACGCACGGCACAGAATCGAACCGCTCGTCAGTGGCTTCCTAAATTTCGTCACCACCCACCCGTTTGAATGAAGCTTTTGAGATTGATGCGTGCCCGTACCCACAATCGGAGCCGCGTACGCGAAAGAGGTCAACCAGCGACTCGCACACACACAGACACACCCATCAGCAGGGTTGCGAAAAGCGAGCAAAAATAAAAGATTCTTTGTTCGACGAGTTCGATGCCGGGTGTGAGACGCGCAAGACTCCCCAGTGCACTAAATTGCCCCCGGACCGGACAAACGCAACACTAACGCGCTCCCCGCCCCCAAGATACGAGTACGAGGTGTGCATTTTTATCGATGATCTTCATTTATTTTCTCTCACCGCTGGTGGTGGTTGCCTTAAATTTAGTGCCGGCAGGTGTGGCTTGAATGCTGAAACGGCGGCAACAGATGCTTTCAGATAGTGGAGGGCATAAATTTATTTAGATCGCGCTGCTGTTATGCTGTCCGACACGCAATTAGTTCGGTTGTTATTGTTTGGGTGTACAACAATACGCTGTGCTGACAAATCTGTTTCAGATGGCACACCAAAAAGATAAGGAAGCCTTTTTAGGAACTAATTTTATTCGTAATGCCCTATAAAACATGTCGTGATGTTAACTATCGTCCATAGATCGCCGGTTGCGCCGGGTAGTTTGAAATGCCAGCTGTACAGGACAGGTATTTTGAGGAGAAAATGTTAAGTCGCTTTGGAAATATCTGGTTATAATCAAGATGGCTTGCCTGCCTGGTAGGAATGACCAGGAAGTCAGAACATTTCCATCCCAGAATGTCTCAGCTCATCCTCGGTGTAGTGAATGTCTCTGGTAGCGCTTTCAATTAGGAGAATGAGTTCCCAGTAGCTCGATGCCAGCAGAACATGTCGAATGTTACTACAGTTAATGGAAACGTTTAATCAGACCCGCCAAGGCTATATTCCATTCTGCAACGCGAACGCTGCTTGGAATGTACGACACGTTATCACTGATGACCCTCGCCGCTTAGCAACACCGGAATCGGCAAAAGCGAACGGCGACGAACGAAATTAGCGTCATCATCAGCACGTCCAAAAATACTCGCATTAATTGCCTCCCCAGGTATTCACTCACCCGAAGGGAATATAAAACTAGCGCTCGCGCGGCGATCGCACACCGAACCGGATCGGATTCACCCGGACCGGGGACCTTGACCGACATATATCCTTTCAACGCCACGGTGACAGGGACCCCATCGTACGCCTGCTTCGGTTACGTTGGCCAACGGTGGTAACCACTCTTCTCGGTGGCGTACATCTGCCGCCATTCGAACATCGAACATCGCACATTAGGTTCGTCCGCTCCCACCCTCCCTTCCACCCCTCATTAGGAAAACACTTACGGTGGGGATGGAGCTTCGACCCCGAATGAAGTGGATCGCCGTTTCTGCCGATCCCGTCAGTTTGCGAGCGATTATGAGAGTAGGTAAACAGACAGATTTGACCACATTAAGTGACACGGATCATTAGATGTATTGTACGCGGTTGCACGGCTTCACGGCTCCATGATTGATGGTTGATGCGCAGGTTTTGCCTGTGGCAAGCGCCTGGGACAGATGAACAAGTCGCTCCAAGCCGCTGGAGAGGACTCGGAGTTCGGAGAAAAGGCACAGGCACGAACAACAGCAAAAAAAACACCCTAATCTGCCACTCGGCACCCGCGGTAGGCAAACAAAACGGGGACCGACGCGCCATCCCCAACCATCCAAGAGGCTGCGTTGGACGTTGTACTTTCACAACCGTTTCAACAGCCGGCGGGACGCGCGAAGCGTTTTGGCGATGATACTACTGCGCGCAACAGTGGAGCATTCTTCAGCCATTAGGCCCCGTCCGGCGACGGCATCATTATCGAAGTTTTTCCTGCGTTGCATGTACCAACTGCGTTTGCGTACGTGCATCCTTCGGTACGGTGGTGCGATGGGACGGAAAATCGATTCCACTATCGGCTGGAGAAGACCTGTTGAGGTTATGCAAGTGCGCGGTGGCTTGAACCTTCTTCTCGCTGGGGGGCTCCCGTGAGGGCCGGCAGTAACGCACCCGGCGCGATGGAACTGTTGCACAACCGGGGTTTCTAGACGTTCTATGCATCTCGCATGTGCAGCGCGCATTAACTCCACCGATCGGGTCGTTGATTGATGAGTGACCGTATGCTACTTATACATGCTAAAGTTACTATCAGCTATACCTTGATGATGTGCTTTTGGGTACATTTTCGAGCTTTCCGTTTCGTTTGATCCAAAGGCGTAGAATTGTACACACACACACACACACACACACACACAGCCCCCCGGCGACCCGTATCGCATCCGGCTTGGGAGCTTCTTCGTAACGAGCGCACACACGTTCGTTTCGCAAATCACATGTCACGACGGCAGACATCTCGAGGAAGAGAAAGGTGCCCGGTCGGTGCAAGATTCGATGACGATTGCATCTTTATTTCTTCTCCCCCTATCGGATCCACTGCATCGTCCCTAGCTCCAACAAATCACGCGAATGCCTTTATGTTTCCTGCTCGCTTCCAGCCGGAGGACAGGCTCTGAACCGAACCGTCGGTTATTTCAATCTTGCCCATTTCTAATTTCTACATTAACAACGTTACGCAATAGAGCGAGCGCCGCGGAGCGTGGTTGGAGTGATGTTTGAGTGATGCGCTCCCAGGCCGCGGCGCCATAATCATAATCGTGATCGTCATGCTCGCAATCGGCGTAGCACTCCACTGTTTAGGCTCGTCTTCCTGCGGATCACGGCTATGCTTCAGACCGTAGTGGTAGACGCTTGGAAAAGCTCATTCTACAAAGAAACGAAGCAAACATATCGATATTAGCAGACTGGAACGCACATCTCAAACTCAACAATACAAATTTCCAAAATTTATTTACCAACAAGTTAGGCATTTCTCCCTCACGGTAATCACGGTGCCGAGGTTGCAACGGCAGCGCGCGCACGCCGAGGAAACTGTGTGCCACGATTGCGCCCGAAAAAGGCGGCGGAGGTCGATCGGTCCATCGGGGTGAGGTTAATCACTGCCGAGCCGAGATGTCGGTGAGGGCCACCGTCTCCGTCCTCTGACCAACAGACACACCAACATTCCCAGGAAAATTTTCCGGACCGACGTCAGCGACCGCTCGGACCGTAATTGGACGGTGCGCTGCCGTTAATTGCAAGTTTGTTTTGTACCCGCGACCCGTCGCAATGGCCGGGCGGAACCGGCGGTGTATTATTTTGCACAGCAGCCACACGGCCCACGAAGTTACCGAACAAACCATTCTGCGCGCTGCTGATGCACATTTGCATTTTATCGCCCTTCTCCAAAACCTACGGAAACATTTCTCTGTGCCATCTTCTTTTCATGGCCCTCTCGGATGACAGATAAAACAGACGTTTTATATTCGCCCGTAGCCGCTTTAACGTTCACCCGCGTGCATCCTTGCGCTATCAAAATCCCCCTGCTGCCTGTACGATCTTTATGGCTATTGGAAAGTGATAGTAACCTCCCGGGCCAGTCACCGATCAAGCCATTTCGATAGCAGCAGCAACAGGTGTATTCAATTTAACCTTTGACCTCTCCGTCTGCCGTCAGCCTAACCCGATCCTCCAGACATATGCACAAACAAGAGAGAGAGAGAGCGAGAGTGAGAGAGCCTGTCCTTTCCAATTCCAACTCCACCGGGCAATCATTGCAATTCCGCCAACAGGCGCATCATACGCCGAAACGACGACGATGAAATTGAAAAGAGCAAAAAAAGGAACCCCCGGCCCTAAAACACTCGCGCCACACGCACATGGCGCGTCCGGCCTTCCCCTGCGGACGGTGAAAGGTGGAAGCGCCGGAGAAGAATCTGCCTCGCCGGCGACGGCGTGTGTGATGCAACTCCCCCGAACGGTACTACTATCTGCCATGGCGGCACACAGTAATCCGTCCCACGTGTTTATCCCGTTTCGATAAAGCGCCCGCGGGAACCAGCAGCCCACGATCGTCGACGACCACTCGAAGGATGATTATTTACGATTGCGTCACACCCGAGGTCGGATCTGGAAAAACGTGAAATTGTAAGCGTGATTAGTGTTGGGCAAAGCAGAAAAATAGGTGTGCTGTGCTCACGCGCACACGCACTGTACTGTGCTGTGCGAAACTAGCACAGTGCCGCACACCTA
>KB672979.1:5336421-5387229 GCA_000349145.1 Anopheles dirus
ACACAGCTGTTTTGACAGCTGAGGTTAAATTGCTAAAAAAAAACGGTCGATCGCTATGACGCCACCTCCTATATATCTCCTTGATATGGACTACTATAGCATCGGAAATACGGTTCCAAAACCATATTGTTCAACTAGCGAATAATAGAATTTGTTTCACCAAAACACGCCATCTGTTGCGAGGTACTAACAACACAAATTCTCACATAATAAAATACACATAATAAAATAATAAAATAAGACATGTATTGTATGATGGACATTGAATGTAAAACTTCTTTAATAAAACACTGGTCTGGTAAAATTTACTCATAAACATGCTTTTATCATCACAAATGCGAGAAGGCTAACAAGACTGAGGCAGAGCGTCAGTACATCATTCCAAAGAAAACATACACAAAAGAAAGAAGAAAGATCATGCTGGCCCATAGATACGTACACCATCATTGAACGAGTTCCATGCATGCCAACACACCAAAATTTGTACTTGTCGGTACATTGTGTTCGCTCGTGGTGTTTTTTGGTTGCAATCGCGGAGGAATGTTCCTGTCAGTTGCTCAGTGGGAATTGTTTTCATTCTCATGACAGCAAACGCTGCCTAAACAGCGGCAAGCGCCTCTTTTGCAAATAGAAAATTAATTAAAATAAAATCATACAGGCAACATTAATCCAAACTAGGCCAGTGGAAGAAAGTCCGGAACGGTATAATTCACGGTAAAGCGAACGGAGTTCTCTTTCCACCATGGAGAACCTACTGCGGGGATCGTCCAGCTTCAGCGAAGCTGCAATGCTGTTTACCGACGAAAAGATTGCCAGCGCTAGAACGAAGGTAGAACCGGGCATTGGCAGTCGCCGAATCGCTAGAGCAGGTTTTTGACCGCATATTCACACCATTATCCTCTCCTGCACAGATTGTCGAAGCACTGAACGAAACACAAACCGCATCGACCACCCAGCGGTGTGAGATTATTTCAAAGGTGCAGGAGCTGCTGCTCCACACGGATGTGGAACTGTTGAACGAGTTCCTGGAAAATGTACTGGCCCTGGCGCATGATCCCAACTTCGAAGTGCGGAAAGCTATCGCCGGATTCATTGAGGAAATCTGCAAGCAGCACATCGCCATGCTGCCGAAGGTGGTCGGTACCTTGTTTTCCTTGCTCAGGGATACGGCCCCCAACGTGACGAAGCGCGTGATCCAGGGCTGTGGATCCATCTACCGGTTAGCAATACAGTGGATCTGCCAGCTGGACGACATTCCGGAGGAGGTAGAACAGGCCTGGAACACGCTGTGTTTGATGAAAATCTCCATCCTGGACATGATCGACGACGACAACGATGGCATACGCACGAACGCGATCAAGTTCCTCGAGGGTGTCGTGATCCTGCAGACCTACCCGGACGAAGACAGCTTAAAGCGGGAGAACGATTTTTCGCTCGAAGATGTGCCGCTCACGATGAAGCAAATCCGTCGGCGCAAGCTGGAAGACGAGGCGACCAACATTTTCGAGCTGCTGCTGCAGTTTCACGGTGCATCACACATCTCATCGGTGAATCTGATCGCGTGTACGGGCACGCTGTGCACGATCGCAAAGCTGCGCCCTTCTACCATGACGCGTGTGATTGAGGCGTTGAAAAATCTTCACTCGAATTTGCCTCCGACGCTGACCAACTCGCAGGTCAGTTCGGTGCGCAAGAACTTGAAGATGCAGTTCTTGAACTTGCTGAAGCATCCGGCCAGCTTCGAACACCAAGCAACGATTGCACAGATTCTGGTCGATCTGGGAGCCTCCAACGGGGAGATAACGCGTGCTATTCCCAAGATGGACAAAAAGGAACAGCAGCGTCGAGCGAAACGGGCACTGGAGAACTCGATGGCGTCACAGCTGGCAGCGAAACGTGCAAAGCTGGACGGTCAGACGCGGCAAGAGAAAGGAGACCCCACGGGCGAGATCCGCGAGCAACCGCGTGCAATGGAGATCGATTACGAGGAACTGAATGAGCAGCTGAATCGTTCCAACAAGCAGAACGAACAGTTTCTGCTGGAGGTGCTCCAAAAAACGGACCTGGTCGTGCAGATGGTTCTCGCAAACTTGGACAAACTGTCCGATCAAGCGTTGCAAAGCTCCAAAGCCACGCTAGTGTTGCCGGTGGAGCAGTACATACAAAAGATCGCCCAAACGCTGGCCGCGCAGATGAGCGAAGTGAAAGTCGGTCCGGGCGCGGCTGCCTTCACGAAGGATCCCCCGATGAAGGTGCGCATCAGCGACGAAGAGGAAAAGAACATAATCCTGTCCGGTAGGCGCAAGGCTGTCGAGCACTCCGGTGAAGGATCATCCACGCCCACCACTGCTGCCGACCAGGCGGACGATGAGCTGCCGGAAGGTGGTGCAGATGAGGAGGAAGACGATGAAGCCATGTCCGAGGAGGATCGCCAGAAGTTGGAAGCAACGCGCAAGCTACGCGAAACACTCGAACGTGTGAAGGGCGGTACGGCGGGTGGAGGCGAACCGAAGTTAAGACAGCGCATTAAAATGCCAAAACTGCAGGAAATCACCAAGCCACTGCCGAAGACCATGAAGGAAACGTTCCTGCTCGACGCCGTCGGGAGGATATTGAAAGCGGAGCGGCAAGCACTGATCGGGGGTGTCAGCACTCAGCGGAATCGTATCATAACCGCGTTTGGAGCATCTTTCGTTAATCCTGTGCGGGATATCATCTTGGAGCACATTCTGGAGGATTTGCCCAAGCGGATCGATCTAGCATTTTCTTGGATTTTTGAAGAGTACGGGTTGATGCAGGGTTTCACGCGCTACACGCACGTCAAGCACGACAACGGCCCACAGTACCCGTACACGCAGCTGCTCGTGCGACTCGTAACGAACGTGATCGAACGGCCGAAGGAAACGTTCCGACAGAAGGAATCGCTACTGAAGCGGCTGTATCTGGAGGCTCCACTACTTCCTCAGGAGCTGATCGATCTGTTGGTGCGCATATGCGAGCTGGAAGAGTTGGCCGACTGTGGTATGCAGATAGCGAAGGATCTGCTGATCCGCCGGCCACCGAAAGAGCGCCAGTTTCTGGACATCTTGCTCAAGTACGCGTACTACGAGAATGGGACGATCCGCGACAAAGCGATCGAGTACGTGATGAACGTGTTTGCCGTCCACCGCATTATGACGGAACCGATCGAGAAGCAGGCGCTCGTTTGGTTGGCCTATCTGGAGTATGAAAATCCGCCCGAATCGATGTTTGCACAGGAGTTTGGGCGGGCGGAACATCCGCGCACGTGGACGGAGGAGCTGGCGAAGGTTTGCCTGGGTCTGTTCCTGGAGGTGATGGTGTACGATCAGACACTGTTGATGCGTTTTTCGGAGGTGTACATTAAGGCCACGTCCGAGATGAAGCGTGCGGTGATACGAGCGATCGAGGGTCCGATCCGGAAGATTGGCTCCGAGAGCGAGGAGCTGCTACGACTGATCGAGGAGTGTCCCAAGGGTTCGGAAACGATCATCATACGCATCATCTACATACTGACGGAGAAATGTAAGCCGAACGGTGAAGCAAATTCGCAAATTTTTATTTGTATAACTTTTCAACCCGTTTCTTTGCAGCTATTCCTTCGCCGGATCTTGTCGAACGCGTTCGCACGCTCCACCAAACGAAGGTGTCCGACGTACGGCTACTCATACCCGTCATCAATGGGCTAACGAAGCAGGAAATACTGTCCGCGCTGCCCAAACTCATCAAGCTGAACCCGGGCGTCGTGAAGGAAGTGTTCAATCGGTTGCTGGGAATCGGTGCCGAGTACGGTAGTGCCGAGTTACCGCTGACCCCGGTCGAGCTGCTCGTCGCCCTGCACACCATCGAAACGAGCAAGGTGGAGCTGAAGTTCATCGTCAAAGCGACCTCCCTGTGTCTGGCCGAGAAGGAAGTGTACACACACGACGTGCTCGGCAACGTGATGCAGCAGCTAGTCGAGATTGCGCCGCTGCCAACGTTGCTGATGCGTACCGTCATCCAGTCGCTCACGCTTCATCCCCGGTTGTCCGGGTTTGTCACGAATCTGCTGCAGCGGCTCATCCTGAAGCAGGTCTGGAAGCAGAAGGTGGTTTGGGACGGTTTTCTCAAGTGTGCCCAACGGTTAACGCCGCAGAGTTTGGGCGTACTGATACAGCTACCGGCACAACAGCTGCAGGACGCAATCACCAGCTGTCCGGAGTTCCGCGAGCCGATGCTGGAACATGCGCGGGAAATTATGGAACACCAGATTGGCCATGTTTCCCAGCAGGTGATGGACGTGCTGCTCGGTATATCGCCCTATTCGACCACGGAATCGGCCGAGCTGCAGATTGTTGTAAGTTGTACCAAATTTTCTGGCCTTTTTCGATTCCTTGCTGAATGGAATGTCGTGAAAAAATACTAACGCGATATTACCAATAAGCCAATGGATACTGTTCCAAAGTTTTGTATGCAATTCTCTCCCCACAGGGTAACTATAGTGAAGATGGACCGATGGGCTCCCATATGCCGGTCAAAATTAAGCAAGAGAAAGATGCGGAGGCCACCCCATCCTCCACACCCGCAGCAGCGACACCAAGCAAAGAGTAAAAGATGTCCACCCGGAAGTACATAGCTTGTTGAATTCCTCCGTAAAACCTACCATTTCCCAAAATCGTGAATCAAACACCGAAACAAAACAGACGGTAAACTAGCCAATGTTCTCAAAAATAAATGTATATTTTACATTAAAATGTGTACAATCCACTTCTATGGTACATCCTCTTCCCACGGTAATTTGACCACGCGCTGAACGCGTGTCGGAATACGGAATAAACGTAATACTCTAGGCAAGGAACGGAAACGATTAACCACTGAACAGTATAGGAGAACAAAACACGCAACTCTACATCCTGCCGGCGCTGGTTCCGTTGTCCGGAATGCGGCACAGCTTCGTGCAGAGCACGCTGGCCTTGTTCAGCATCTCCGTCACCGACGATAGGACCTTCTGCCATTCGAGCATCTCGTCGCTGTATCGGGATTCCTGCTGTTGGAAGATCGTCAGCCAATCGTTCCGCGTACGGACGCTTTTCGCAAGCAGCAACGAATCCAGCTCCTCACTGTTATCCAGCCGCGACATTCTCTCCATATCCTCCATCTGCAGCAGCTTTGCGTACAGCATCGTGTTGACCACAATCAGCAGCAGCAGCATCACCGCCACCAACCACCGGTACCCGGATTTGGTTGCTTTTCGGTCGCCCGCCCCACCAGCCCCGACCGTGGTCGGTACCCGGATCGGTTTCACTTTGGTATGGTCCGCGATGATAATCGTCTCCTCGATCGCCTTGTTCTGCGTGTGTACGCTGCGCCGCGTACGACGGCCCTTACTCTTGGCCGGTGGAATGCAGTACTCGCTCTGCAGGTTGCGCAACAGCGAGGTGTAGAAGTCCTCCAACCCGACCCAGGTGTTCTTCTCGATGAATCCCTTCACGAAGCCGAAAATGGACTTCCGGTAGTGGACCTGTGCGTGCACCGAGAAGACCGTGTGGTTGTCGACCGTTCGCGACATGCAGTAGTGCTGTGTGACGTAGAAACTGTCCGCGTACGGTATGCCGCCCTGCACCGCGGTCACATCGATTGCGTACAGCTGCCCGGGCAGCGAACACTTGCGCATCACCTGCGTCTCCGTGACGTGGGCATTCTTTGGTCCGATCGTTTGCGTAATGGCAATCGTGAGCGTCACGACGCGCTCCTTCAGGTTGTCCTTGTTCAGCTTCCAGTCGCCCGGGACCATGTCCGTGGTTTTGCGCACCTCGTGGAACTCCATCAGGAACTTGGAGGGCGAGAACAGCAGCTCAAACAGCACGTCCACATTGATCGGCAGGATGGTGTGCACGAGCTGGCGGCCGCTATGCAGCGAGTCACACTCGGCCGGATTCGGCGGTTCCGTTTTCTCCGGTTCCTCATCCGTCGTGTCGGATGAATCCGTCGCCAATCGCTCCGCGGGTGATGAAACCATCTCGGCGAGGGTTTCTGCGTTCGAACAGCGGTGCGATCGAAACCTTGGCAACGATGTTCTCGGAGCTATGGAAGGCTGCACTTCACGCTCGATTACCTTGCAGGAACAGGAAACGTCCGATAGGGATCGATAGCATCGAACCAAAAAAAAAAAACACCGAGCAACGATGATTCAAAACCGATTATCAACGAGAAAAAGTGTGCACCCCGAAATTGATAACATTGTTTTGTGTCATCTGTTTTCACGTCGTTGTTTGCGCTGGTGTGCGTGTGTTGCTTTGACGTTTTGTGTGATGTCCCTCGCACAGGGTGTTTGATGAAGGTTTGCTTTGGTTTTCTAGTTTTAATGGAAAATTGGTCATAAAATCACCTTTGAAGTAGTTACAACAGTTTTTCCACAGTTTTGTTTCAAATTTGCAGCTTGATTTTTGAAGATCTGCGCAGGACTCCCAATTGACAAAATTCAAAAAGGAGTTAATAAACTAATAAATGTTTAACCAGAATATTATCAGCAACATGGTTTTTGCACTCACAAAGTATGCAACGCAACGCAACCTATCTAATTGAGTCATGAGCTGCATACAGGTTACAAAATTTAGACTTGACATGAAACACATATCAAGGTGAACCACACGCCGAAAAAGAGAAATAAATGCGCCGAAAGATGATCATTTTTTCAACAAATCTTTTGTGATTTTATTGTTTCCTCCGCTCTTCCATCACAAAACAAACTTTTGTTTATTAGCAAAATACTTTTTTCGTTCACACTCTTCCTGCCCTAACATGAACACACGTTTCCTACTCGCTTAGTTGATAATGTCACTATCACTTCTCAAACGCTCCGCATCCAGTTCCTAATCCTATTCGTTGCTTCCTATCGCTTGCAACGCACCACAAAAAAACGAAATCTCTACGAAATCATCCACGAATGCACTATACGTTTAACAGAATAATTTAATCTACGAAAGAGGCTACTAACTTATACGAAATGCCATCCGTTAAACAAGCAATTACCGAAAGGTACGGCGAAAATCGAGCCGCAAAAAGTTATCTCTTTGATTGTTTCACTGAAGAAAAAACATAAAATTGTCTTCCTATTGGTTAACTGCATTGCATAAGGTAATTGGGGCCATGGTTCAACTGGAAATGCACCGTAATAATGCAAAGCGAATCTTCGCTTCCGAAGACTAGATTAGGTAACAACACAAAAAACGATAAAGCGTATGAAAAAAAAAATAACCCACTGGCAGAAGCTAAGCGACTGCACGTTTTGCTGAATAAATACTAAAAGAAGATGATTCTGCCGTCTCTGAGATAGCAAATGCAACGTAATCCTACTAACCTTACAATACTCTATCACTTATACTCAAATACCTTGCTCGCATTTCTCGATCGACCTTGTTCAACTGCCACCATTGCCTACTACGAAAAATTCCGAACGTTAAGTGTGCGCGAATGTACGTGCTGCTGCGGTTGCTTCTCCTGTTCAAGATGCTTCATATCAAGAGCTGAGAATTGTCATGATTGATTTACATGATGCTACGAGTACAAGCCGGTAATTGCGAACGTAGGTAAGCGTGTGTGATCATCGTCCTAGTAACAATTCATACGTAATCTAACCGATCCCAAACTTTGTGTTCTGTTTCGTTTTTGGTAAGCTTTATGTTGCTACACGTACTATCTTAACATACTTGTAAGCTATTAGGACTGGTTGTGTGCTTTGCGTACGCGTCTTAACGGCTTGCTTGTGTGCCCTGGTATAAGCGATATTATTCAGTCACTTTGATCCACGTCAGAAGAGCTAAAATGTTGCAACGGGACGAGAGTAGAGCGAGGAAGACAGTGTCATGAGAAGATTGATAGGGAAACCCATTGAAATACAGTGTAACAAGGAACGGAAAAGGACTGAAGCTGAAGCTGACCTTCCGGTGGGGGGAATGCACGTGCGCTTGGTTAACTAATCTAGCGCGATACCCTGAATCCACGAGCTGAGATCGCTGCTGTCCGATTCCATCACAATCTCCTGCGGAGAGTCCGGCGTCAGTAGGATCTGGGCCGCGGTTCGGCCGCTCAGGTAGGCACCGTGTACCGTCGAGTAGAAGTTCGCATGCGTATGCTCACCGGCGAACATTACCGAGGGCTGCGAAGATAGAAGAAGTTTTTTTTCATAAAAAAATAGAAATGACCTACAATGGTATCATGCAATCCTGCCGTTACCTACCTTCGATTGATGTGGACTCGAATACAACGGCTGGGCAATGTTGTCGATATCGTCCTGCGAGGCACCAACGGCGATGGCCGTGTACGACCCACAGCTGAACGGTTGCTTCCGCCAGCTGGTGCACACGCACCGCTTCGGTTTCGGCACAAACGGATCCTTCAGGAACTGGCGCAAAATGTCCGTGCATCGTTCAGCTACCAGTTCGTACGGCAGTGTCTCCATATACTCTGCCTCCCTGCCCGATATCCAACCGAGCAGCAACGTATCGGACACCTTCGAGAAGGAGTAGATCTTTTTGTACCAGTTTTCCTTCAACCACTGTTCGTCTGGTTCCTCCTGCTCCACTGTCCCGTCACCGTCTGCTTTGTCTTCGTGCTCCCACAGTAGCATGATTTCGCTTATGGTCGCATTCAGGAACGGTCGATCGTACTCGAGGAAAATTTTATCCACCGTCCCAAACAGCAAACTATCGATCGATTCGATCTTGTACTGCGGCAAGGCCGGCACGAACAGCGTTTCGCCGTGCTCTTTCAGCACACCCAGTGGTAGGGTGCAAATCACATGGTCTGCCTCGTAAACGGACCCATTTTCACATTCCACCACCACGTTCGCGGTTGAGTTTTTAATGATTCGAGCCGCCTCGGTTTGTTTCTGTTCATCTGCTCCGGTCGCCCCTTGTGCTTCCTCATCACCGCAGGTGGGGGCCTCCGTTACGGTGCGATCAGAATCATCCGATTCGTTTCCATCATCTTCATCTTCCTCAAGGATCGTATCGGTCGCGCTGGTGCCCATCGCAGCTGACGCACCCCCTCGTAGAGCCGCTTTTCGCTTCCAGTGGATGCGTCGAACCGGACACGACACAAGAATGTTTTCCTTTGGCAGATTGTCGCACAGCGGCTTCAGGATCGAACTGTACCCGGACGGTAGCACAATGTTACCGCCCTGTAGCTCCGTGTAGCTACCGAGCTCGAGCAGATCGATCTCGTCCATGCTATGGCACCCGGTGATGCACGTTTCGCGCTTCAGCAGACAGTCGAAGATAAGCTTGCGCAGGTGTTTCTCCTTCTGGCATTCGACATTGTTCAGATACAGCTCCACCTCCAGGTTGATGTGTTCCCCGACGCTGTGAATGTCGGGCGGGGGCAGATACTGGCAGAGAAAGTACTCCTCGCAGCGACGCAGAAAACACACGTACGCTTCGTAGATTTCCTGCAGTATCTGAAATGGGACCTGCTTGCCGTCTTCTGTCGCGGCAACCACCTTGTGTGGCTTTGGTATGTTGATAATGCTGATGAGTCCGTGCTGCATCGCCAGCTCGAACATCGGGTTGCCAAGGACACCATGGATCCAGTTAGCACCGAGCTCGATCTGGAAGAAGAGAAGTAAGAGCGCACGTTGGATTATCGAACAATTTCTTATCTTATTTCGCGCATTATCAATGTGATTCGCGAAAACTGCAATCTACCTCTCCGCCTGACCACAAGACCCAAACATGCCGTTGAGATGCAATTTCAGTATGATGTGCAATCGATAAACCGGGAAACACTTACATAAGCCGCAGCGCAGAATGCAACAAAAACAACTCTCACCCGACCTGTATGCATGTTTTCAACGACGGGTTCTCTTGTTTTTGCCTACCTTTTGCGATCCCATATCGATCGAAACGATGCGTCCACCGACACGGTTGCGCCCTTCGAGGATGAGAAAATCCGTGCAGCCGTTCTTTGCCAGGTGATTCGCCGACGACAGTCCCGCCATCCCGGCACCTACGATGATCACCTTGTGTTTACGCTTGCCCATCACGGCAGTCGTTTCGGCCGTGGTCGTTGTCGCGCCAGCACCACCGTCATCTTCACTCATTTTCCACTGCTTTCCGATCGGGGGAGATCTGCCGCCGCTGGGTGGGAGTAGTTTTCACCTGTGGGAAAACCAGCTGAGCAGTTTTCCGCACCACTTGTTTTTCTTCTACTTCACGATGGTGGATAGGTCGTATCTTCCTATGATTTGTGCGAAATCATAGTCAGAGACGTACTATCCGAGTCGAAAGGGTGGACTTATGCGTCCATTGCACTTATTTCACGTATTATTTCTTTAGTTTTTTGGATTGTTTTCTTGGATTGGTTGCAGAATTGTTCACTATTGCTTTCCACTTGCATCTGTTTTGACAGCCGCTGTCAGGCCTCTGTCAAAATCGAACAAACATCAACAAACACGAATGTAAACAAATGAACAATTTCCCCCAGATGCAAAGATGCAAGCTAGCTCACTCTGGCCTGCAAAAAATGAAATTCCGACGCAAACGTTTAATGATAATAAATAAAACAATATTTGTATGAATACTACTCAAAATATCAGAGGTTTTTGGAATAAAAACAATGCGACAAATTGCGACGCGGAGATGGCGAACAACGGCATCTCATCGTCAGCACAATGCGTCAAAATGCTGCGAAGCAGTAACAAATTAAAGCTGTTCCTTAATTCATAAACTAAATTAATGTATTATATTGAGCTATTCCTTAGTTTAACATACATTTTTTATAATGCTGCTTAGTGCACTGCTATTTGAATGTAAATTGTTTATTGGAGAACAATTTTGTCCAATAAATCGCCGCGCACACATTGTGATTTAAGCGTTTTAGGCGTTAAAACGCTTCGCATATTGAGGCGTGCAAAGTGTCTTTGCTGCAATAAAATAAAATTAACAGTATATTTACAGTAAATTGAATGTATCAACTATATAAAATAAAATAATCAACACATGCAAGCTGGCCATTACTGGTACATCGTTAGTACATTGCAGTAGGAATAACACGGAATGAAACGAACTAAAACACTATTAACAGGCATGTATGCCTAAAGGAGTACTGAGAGACGATGCATTTCAAATCTGAGATTTGTATTCGGACACTCAAGGAAGCTTGTGAAAGCTAGCAAATCCATGACAAAGTTATCAAGCATCCGAGTAGAGATGATGAGCTGTAATTTAGAAAAGAAATGTCCACAATACTCGTCGCTCAAGATATATTTTCGAGCTTGACTGTCGAATAGGAATACCTTAGCTGGGACCTATTAGCGATATTGCTAATTTATTCCATTTCCATCCTCTGGGAAAGATGTGCCTGTCGTTCACAGATAATTTACAACAATCTGTTTAACCCAAAACAAATCCAACCGCGAAAACGTTATCAATCCCCAATCCTTACTTAATTTTTAATGATGTCTCGCGTTGTTGGATATCTAAGTTAAAGGTTATTTTATGCAATGTTTTGAAGCATTTTTTGTGAAAACAACCGGATTGAGATGGTTTGTTTTATCATACCGATGCGTTATGAGTAAGAATCTGGTTGGTACAATAAGAAGTTGCCCAAGATACTTTTTCCCAAACGCGACAAGCCGTCTTGTACCATGACGTGTGTGAAGAAAACAACGATGTGCCCACACCAAACGGCGACTATTGATGTGTGGGTTTAAAGTGAAAATTGAAGATAAAAATAAGCCGAACCGAGCCGGGCGTGCAAGTCCGAGAAAAAGAAGCAAACCGAACGACACGTCACAGATGATGAAGAAGAAAGCGAGCACATTGAAGACAAGAACACCCAGCCGATGACAAAGCCGCGAAAATCGTGGTGCCAAAAATAACCGTCCGATGTTGTATTTCGGCGTTGTGGGCATTTGTGGCAGGGCGCATCGCGGGACCGTGGGCAGCATCCGCCCGGTCGACGACGTCGGCACACTCGCGACGACGCCGCCGCCGTCGCCGTGGAACAACCGCTAGAACGAACGAAGAAGAAGGCGCGCCTCTGTCGCGTGTACGGGAAGAGTAAAAGTAATTGGAACAGAACCAGGTGGGAAGGACGCCACAGCCGGGAAACGGGAAAACCGCCGGGGCCTACTTATAGCACGGCGAGCACGGGCCGCAACAACTCCAGGCGAGGCCAAGTCCAGTGTCGGCGCGACGATTAACGAAAGCGACCCAGGCGCGAGGGACCACGTGCCGTGCGGGGTTGGGATGCGAGAGGAAGACGCAATCTCCAACTCTCGCGTGTCTTGCATTCGAGGTTGCTTTGATCCCCCGAATGCATCATCGCGCCGTGGAGCATCTTCTTCCAGACTTCTTCGACAACTCGTTTCTTGATATCCCATTCCCATGACTGTTTGGTTGGGGAATGGCCCACAGCTGGTTTCTCATACCCTCACACACACACACACACGTCCAAGAACAGGGCCAGTTATAGACAGACACAGACACGTGGTGCCAGATGACTCTTGCAGCGGGATGTGCTCTCGAAGCGCTCGAAATGGCAACCGTAGACTCACCGCTGGTTCCGACACACTGGTAATGCCACCGGAAATGAAAATTCTACGTGCCCGTCGTACTGATGCGAGTTGACGATAGCTGTTGCCATGGTGCTTCGTATGCCAGTTGCTTGCAAGTAGCGAAACTTGCTATGACATTTTAATGGAGGATACTATTCCAATACGCAAAACCTCGTTTATGGACCAATCGTTCAAACTCTCCAAAAATTAAATTTAATCCGCGAATCGTTCCCAGCAATCTCTCAGTCACAAACAGGGAAGTTTCGTTCGTTTCGATGTATAAAGAAAATAATTAACATACACGTAGCACACATTCACACACACACGCACTTCCCGGGGGCCTTCGGGTGTTTATAGGATGTGGAAAAACCTGCCCTTCTCGGTCATTTTGAGTAATGTGTGTTGTTTGTTTTGCCCGGCAAAGTTTACAATTCCCGGTTTATTCTCCACTCCCTCCCCCACGTGGCCCGCGTCAGTCGTTGAAACGCTCCGGAGCTTACTTTCCCAATCTCCCACATGTTCCCCCCAGCGCGACGATGTCCGTCCGGGGCCATCTGCCGTTGCGCACGAATCATCTTAATCACCACGCGCGTAATAGGCAAATGGAAAAAAACAAACGAAAATCTCATTTTCGCTGGTTGGGCGCGCGCTTTTTCGTTTTTGGTGTTTAATATATTCTGCCACACTTCTGCTGGTTTTTGCGCGCCCGCGCCCCGTGTGTGTGTAGGTGGGGGTCGAACACGGTTCGATTCGGCCGCTTCGGATGCTACCGACATTATGGCCACGTGCATCCGAAACCGAAAAAGTTTGCTTCTTTATTCCGTGCATTTATTCTCTTTTGCGTCAGCCTCCAACTATTGGGCAATAGTAGGCCGTGATGCAGTTGAGCTGTCTCACCAACACAGATTCGACGGAAGGAAACTGGGTTGTGTGTAGTTAAAAAAATAAGAAGCATTATGCGAAGAGCGCAATCAGATTTTTTTCAGATAAAATAGGCAAAAGCAGTTGCGGAAAATGAAATTAAAAGCGGAACGAAAAAGAATTAACCCAGCCGAAGAAAGCAATGACACACAGAGAGTGGGATCCAGGCCTACTAAGACTTGATGATGCGATGCGAGCGGATCTTTATGAACTAAAAACCCTATTGAACGGGGAGGGCAGGTGAGCAAAACAAAACAGAAATATTATTGCAAAAACAAGAACACGTTAGGAGCAAAAAACATTTTTGAAGTGAAAAGAAGAAATGAAAATGGTTGCACAGTGAAACGAGCACGGAACAAGAGTGCAGTAGAAATAGAAACGAACGGCTGGGGTAAGAATAATAATACACCGAGAATCGAACGAAACCACCAGCGAAGCATGTGTTGGTGTTTCGCTGGGGTATCGGGGGGCCATCACTCGGGGGAAGACTCGAAACCCGTCGCGGGGTGGTATAAATAAACATTAGACGTAAAACGTTAAAAGCCGCGTCGCACATACACAGATCACTTCGTAGTTTGTCGAAGTAGTGTTTGAAGAAAATCGATTTTTTGCTCTCTCCTGCGGACGCAGAAAATAAACACCAGAACCACCAGATTGCTCCTGGCGATGAGCTCCCCGCGATATCCCACACACATACACCGGCCAGCGTGCGAATGAATTTCGCGGAGGAGGAACGAAGCATCGGCGTAGGATCGAACCAGCGCATAACCGCAAGCAAGCCAACCCCGCGAAACCTCTTCTTCGCGGAAAACGGGGTGGGAGAGAGAGCCCTGTTGCCGATGTTGAATGTAGAAAGAATTTCGCTTTTTTCTCGTACCTTGTCTGCCAGTTCCCGTTCCGTTCCGTACGACGCAAAACGACACGGAGAACCGGTTTTTATTTGCTGCTCGGCTCGCTGAAACACGGACGCCGGAGGTCGGGAAATGCCGCCGTTGTACCGGTGGGCCAGGTCATGTTGAGCAAGTCCGCGGATCCAGTTGGACGGACGTTGCGCGTGTGTGTGTGCTCTTGAGTGTTTTGAAAAGAAATTCGGATTCGCAGATGGCCCAGATGGAGGTTCTTTAAGGCGTGAATGAGTGTCGGACGTGTACACATGTCTTCCAAACGTCCAGCGCATTCGTAGAAGAGCGTCACGATTGTGCTCCATGTGCGATCAAGATGCTCAAATAGCGCTGTTTTTCAACAGAAGTACGGCAGACTACATGTGGAGCGTTTGTTACTAACCTCATGGTTCCAATTTATGGTACAGCGTGAGATCGTCGATATACGAGACATTTGAGCTAAATTATTTCGCAGTAATGATACATAAATGTGGCAAGCAATACTCAGAATTCAATAGAAGATGTCAAACCTATTTTCGAATACAAATTAATATTAAGAAATGCTTCATATGCACGATAAACACATTATTTGAAAACAACCAAACCAGTGTGATTCCCTAACTAGAGTTATACATTCATTAGAAAAGATTTTCAGTCGGTGAATTTTGAAGGGTAATTTCATGGTCTTCATTGGCTTCAACACCCAAGACGTATGCTTTGAGACATCTTGGGTCAATCTTACTTCTAACCGGACTCTGGAAGAGAAGATCTGAAAGATGATCTTGCTGTAGAGAAAGTATTCGATTAGTCAAGTCGTTAGATCCAGCTTCAAAGACATCCAACATGGCGTTGATAGACAGTAGGTCATGATTTGAAAGGCCATGTGTGTCTCTTACATCTGATGGCAAGGTTCTATATTAGAAATGATTATTTTGAGTTAGTGAACTTGAAGATCTTTTAAACCAAACTACTCTTCTTGTTTTCCACTAGCCATACACTCATGAGCTATCTCTTTACGACCATAATACCAGCTAGGTAACGATGATCGCCCTTCAAACAGCCCTTGCATGACTGACCAAACTAACCTCGCCTGCGGGCCACCGTCCTGCACCCATCGGCCTATCGGTCAGGTTACAGGGTCAAGTTTGAGTTTTGCACCATCAAAACACGATTCCCGAAAAGTCCGCACGCTTAGGGCTTCTACCACTTAGAGGGATGGGAGGAATCCTGAGGAGAGGTGCCAGAATCGGCACGGAAACGCGGCCCCCAAACAAGGGCCAACGAGACGGTGGCAACCGAGTCCGTTTCCACCGCCATTCATAACAATTCCGCGTTGTCCCCGTTTCGCACCAAACACAACCGGAAACTCAACACCGTTCCCTCTTGCTGGGGGTGCAGCGTGGGGGTGCAGCGTCCACCACCAGACCACCTCCATCATCACCACCCTCCCGCTCAGCCACCTGCCCCCAAATCGTCGGTTCGGGTTTTCCGGTTCAGCAAATTTTGTGCATTCATTCGCACACCGCACCGCGCCCATGTCACGCGGGGTCTGACATTGAACTTTCGTCCACTTCGGCTGGAGGATTGTGGGGCAAGTTTCTTCGCGTTCCGGTCGAGCGGGCGTGCGTGTGCATCATCGCCGTCAACATCAACACCACCATCATCAGCGTCATCAGCAAAGACAAACACCAGCGCAGGGTTCGAAGCTGAGCGAATGCAAATCTTTGGCCATTTCGAAACCCACCACGCGTAGTTCACGAAACCTGGGGAGGCCAACGAAGACACAGTCACGGTGATGTCGGCAGAGTTTCGGGCCAGCCCGTGTGTGCAAATATATATGTATATGTATATGCAATATCTGTGGTGTTGCTGCAGTTTGCACACCCGATGTAACGGTAAATCGCGATGCACACGCAACGGCGGAAGAACAGCGACACGCGAAGAAGCACCATTTTTACCTTCCCTTGGCCTCGAATCGGGCACATAACGCCCCGGCGGACTGGCCCGTCACCATTGCCGTCGCTGTCTTTGTGTTGGCGACCCTCTTCTTCTTCTTCTTCTTCTGCTTCTCCGCGCCGTTGTTTTGGTTGGGAAGTAAAGTTGGCAAGCACGTAAAACCAAAGCCAACTTTGCCCACTCTTCGTGCTGTGTGTGTGTGTCTTTCAAAATACGTCACGCGCGTCGTGCCGTGCCGCATGACGTTTTGCCCCGTTGACGTGACGTTTCGCCTCTGAGAAGATCGTCGTACCCGGCGCGCTTCCGTGGCTCCCAGACTTGGCAGGTCCATTACTCCACCCGGCGATCATCACGCGCGCCCCGATAGCGGCCGTCGGTCGGTGTACTACGGCACCGGCACAGGTTCTGTGCACGTCACGTTCACGTCGCAAAGTGGAGTGTTTCCTTTATTTACACCCATCTGGGCACTCGTCTGCGGGATGAATGCAAAACTACATTAACACGAGGAGCAGAAGCAGAATGGACGGCGGGAGGATGCTTTTTTTTGTGTATTTGGTTCGTTTGCTTTCCTGGATGGCTCCCTGGATGGCTGCTGGATGCTTCTCAACTGCTGGGTTGCAGATGTCGCTGTTGGTTCTTTGTTGCATATGTTTATAATGTGAATATATTGAACGCTTTCAACAGCTAAATGGAACTGAACCTCCATTACTGATGCATGTGTTTAGTGATGATGAAAATGCCTTAAATTGTATCATCAGCATTTTTATCAGTAGGAAGTTGTTAGCCCCATCATACACCAACATCATATTTTGAAATGTTACGTTTCCAAACTTCAGTAGATAACAACTACAGGGACATTATATCAATCAATATTGATTTTGGATACTGACAGGGTTATAAACCTCTTTGAACCAGTAGGAAATGACTCCTTTTCCACTCGCTTATTGGTTTGGTGGGAGCAATTTAATGTCAAGTACTGTGAGTTGTGTCTTCCAAAGTGTTGTTGCGAAACCTATAAACGTTGCTGTACAGTGTATCAGTACTCATTAAACCAAACCGACCAACATTTTGCGACCCACTCCAAACCGCACAGCCCGAGTCACGCCGTGCTCGAAAGCGTTGAAGCTGGTTGCAATAAATGGCGATCGATGTCGAAAAATCCGCCAAGATGTTTGCCTTCGACTCGCCAAGACTGCTGCGGTGCTGTGAAACAAAATCGATATCGAAAAAACGGGACGGAAAATGGTGTTTTTAAATGCGGCGTTGCAATGTCGCATTTTGACCGAACGGGGGAGGTCGGGTGGCTTTCGGAGTGCACGGGAGTGTCGACTGTGAACTTGTACCATCATCCCCATCCGGAGCAGCAGGCGACGCTGGCAACGTCGTCCAAAACCGGTTTTCGGTATCGACAACGCGCGCGGTCGGTTCGCTTCGTGCAAAATATAAAACAATGAATTGCCAATTACTCCGTCAGGCAGGCAATGGACTTTATGTTGGGGAGGTGCCTGGAAGGAGGATGCCTGAAACTGGCGCTGGTGGCGGGGAACGGTCCGGGTCGTTTTTCAACAACCCTCCTGGCGCGCTCTCGATTGGCACGAAACAGAACGCGCTCGTTTTTCTTACTTCAGGTCATGTCTTCTTGGTTCCCTTCTTGACGTCGTCGTCGTCGCCGTCGCACAACAAGCAATCTCTTTCACATTCTTCAGCGTGAGTGCGCGCACACATACTCGCATGCCGCTAAAATGCTGACGCGTTCCGATCCGTTTCATTACAGTCGTGCGGCGGGTTGCGCGAGGGGTGCGTGTGACGCGAAACACGGGGCAGGGGTGGTTGTAAAGAAGGGGTTGGACTCGACTGACCGACTACGGTCTACCCCTCGCGGGCGCACCTGCCTCCCACCACCACCACCACCACCACCCAACAGACAAACATGCGCCCTCTCTGCGAAGGAATCAACGTACAGCAACACGCACACACCCTGAAGTGTGTGTGAGTTGCAGGAAGAGGAAAAAAAATGGCTGGCGTGACGCGACGGTCGGGGGGACGTGCCGTTTAAATGTGACGTCACACACAGCAAGCAAGCTGGCAGGCGGCGGGCGGTCATGCTGATGCAAAACCGTCTACATTCCAACCCCAAAAACGGCCATCGCACTAACACAGGCACGCGCGCGCGCTCTACGCATGGAAAGCGGTCGTACCGGTGTGTTTGTGTTTTGGGCCAGCAGCAGCAGCAGCAGCAGCATCATCCCCATCATCATCATCACCATCATCAGCGGGTCGGGCGATATCCGATTCGTTCGTTCGGGTTTTGCGCGTTCGGGCCCACGTTCGGGGCGGGTCTGGCGCTGTTCTTGTTCGTTTTGTTTTGTTCTTTTCTCCATGTTGGTTCCACACATTTGCTTTGCTCGCTTGCTTCGCGCGTCGCGTGCAGCGCTACGGTGCGATGGTGGTGGTGGTGATCGCGTAGGAGTGTGCGCGTGACCGTGGAGACGCCTGGTGGCGCGTTGCCGCTGCTGGTGGTGGTGGTGGTGGCTGGTGCCGGACGGCGAGGCATGGCAGGAACGTGCGCCATTGCCAATGGCGGTTTTACTCATCTCGCGTTTCGTGTGCGAAGTCGCGCAAACACGCGACCACGGCGAGGCAACCGCGAAAGAAGTAGAGGAAAAACCGGTTCCTACTCCCCACCCCCATTCCTGTGTTCGGGTATGTGCGTGTGTGTGTGTGTGTGCGGGTTGCGATGGATGCCAACGCTCGTACACTCGACCCAAACGAGAACGGTGGAAGCGGGTTTATTTCTGCACGATGGCGAAGATGGCTGTGGGAGCGTTGGGGTGTTTTTCGTTCCCCACGGGTGTTCGCATTTTTCGACTTCAAGCAGTGGGGTGAGGAGGCGGGCGAGATTGGGTGGTGAAAAATAAACCGGATTCTCGTGTCCGCACACATTTTTCTCTGTCTCTCTTGCTCTAGCAATCTCACTGACATACAGACCAGACCAGACACTAAAAGTGCGCTGCCCAAGAAGAGGGAGTTGTGATGAAGAGCAACATAAACAAAAAAATCCTCACGCACACACAGACGCACACTACCATAGTGCTTCATATATTACACCGTCGTGGTAGTGTGGTAGTTGTAAATTCTATGCATGCTCTGATCGGTTGGAGCATCATCATGCATGGGAAAACGGCTCCGAACGAACCCAAGCGCCCCGTTCCGATTTTTTTTGTTGATGGTCCGTTGTGGGAAAATAACGAGCGCAAACACAAACACACATACAGCCAATTCCTTTTTCCTCTTTTTCACCAGTGCCGCTCCGTTCCGGGTCGAATTGGGTGTTCTTTTCCAAAAACACTGCTCAGCGTTGTGCGTGCCTCAAAACACGACAATGAAGAGCTAGTCGCAATATTGGGGCTACTTTGATTGCCTGCCGATCGATCCGAACGACCTTAGATGTACCATCGGCGGAATCGATTTTCGTTGTCTGGAATTGATTAAAATAACCGGAACGTTATTGCACGGTGCTCATTCTTTGAATGCCCAGTTGGAAAATAACACACAATACAGCTACTGTGGAGTGAAAAAGATTGTATAAATCGTTTTTGTACATCGAGAAAAACATTTTTCGACAGTCATTTCATTGTTCGTTACAATCTGCAATAATTAATTCAGGTTGTTTTATTTTTAGGTTCCATTACATGTTTCAAGCGTCCAACAGCTTCATCAAACGTTTCTTTGTTAAAAAATAGATTGCGAACTGAAAATATACAAGATGATCCCGGGTCCAAATAAAGTATTTGTTGGAAAGGTAAGACTTTGCTCTTGAAGAATTGTCCATCAGCTACCATCAGGACATCATTTCGTATTTGCTTAAAGTGCTTCAGTTTTAAGCACCCAGCCTACCTTGCTGCCACCTTTAGCTGATAGATGCCTGGCTCTCTGTCTCACTCTCTCAATTTCTGCTTGTCAATGACACTCGAAAGACACCCGTGTAACACACATTCCCTCCTGTATCGACCTGGTCAGCGAGTGGGCGAGGACGCGGCCCGCTTGGTGAGCTTTCAGATGGATGGAAAACAAACCGTCCCTTTCGATCGTTTTTCCAAGGTTCCGCTCAGCGTACCTGCTCGTGCTGATACTATCAACCCATGCTGATGCTGTGCTCTTGGTTCGTGCCAGCCGAACCACTATCGACCGGATGTGTCGAATGCTGCTGCACGGTGCTGTGTTTTCTTCCTTCCCTGTCACAGATATATCGATTTTTTCCGAACGGGAACGGACCGTAGTGTGTCCGGCGGATGGCAGCTTCCTCGCTCTTTCTCTCTCTCTCTCTCACACACACACACACACACACACACACGCAGAAGCGCACGGTATGTTCGTGAAAACCTCGGTAAATAGGGCTGCAGCCCGAGATGCATTGATCGGGAAAGAAAGATGCTGATGCCACCGACCATGTGGAGGTCCTATGTACGAAGGATAAATGCTCGTTCGCAACATCAACGATCACCCACACACACCCAAACTCATAGCAGAGAAGAAGGGGGCGTGGAAGGGACGTGCCGGGAGTTCACGAGTCGTTCAGCAAAAGTTTGTTTGGGGCCGGAGTAAAATGTTTCATTAAAAAATTCAAATCTTGTTCCTGCCCGCATCCGAGAGGAGTTGCTGGTGTGTGTGATTCTGCTGAAAATCGCCCCAAAAAGCCGTGAGTTGACCAAAACGTGAGACCCCTCGGAGTTTAGTAGACCCTTGGGAACGAATTTAATTAGCTCGAGGTGTGGGTCCATTTGCTTTGGCCGCTGAAAATAAGGCTTGGTACATGTTTTAACTTTTAATTTAGATTGGCAAAATTAAATAGGACGTTGGGCTGCTCGCGAATGGACAAGAGATTGTGTGCTATAGATTTGGGCTTTGCTATGATCGTGTTTAGAGAGAGATATATCTATACACACACTGAATGTAGTTTTTAGACATTGCTATCGGTATAATAGTTCTATATGCAAGAGGGAGAATGAGTAAGGAAGCAAAGCGAATCCTTCCGGACTATACACGCTAATCAAAAGATCTCAGGATAACGTAATAGTCGGTAGTAGTTTTTTTTTGTTAAAAATTATGACTAAGACATATCTCAAACGATGTGATTAAGTTATATACCAACAACACCAATTGGTGACGAGAACGGTACAAAACGGCACTGTCCTCTAGTGTATCCGAATGAAACACTCAGATATACCTGAAAAACTCTATCTCAATCACATAGGGCAAGCTGTTTTTGCTTGCTTATTCACATCCAAACCAACTGAAGGAACAATTATAATGAAAACTATCAGCTAACAATATGATATAAATGGTAAGATTCTTTTAAACACACCATCTGCTATATAAGCAATTTTGTTTGATAGTTTTTTCTTGATTCTCTTGGGCTGGCTGGTGGTTAAATGTCTAGCCTGGAAGGACACAGCATAAAGTACTCTACATCTTCATTATAAACTCTTTTCCCACTGGAATAATAGTCTACAAAGGAAACACCCATTTTGTACCATCTTTTACTCACTACCTATACCGGTTCCAAAGTGATTTAAAAAGCGCAACCCGTACAGCGCTTGCCACGTTGCCAGATTGCGAAGACTTTGCGTGAAGTGGGCTGTTATATTTTTATTTTAAACCTCTCGAACCTTCTGCCCGCCCGCCTGCCGAAGAGCGAGTTTTTCTTCCAAGCGTACCATGCGAAAGCTGTGTGTGTCAGGATGTGTCCGGTCGTCTCGACGGGTCCAAAAACTGACCCAACGCCTGCTAGGCGATCGATGCGTCCACTCGCTTTAGATCAAGGTAAACCGGTTCCGGTCGTTACTAGGCAATGGCGACGTGCGGCGACGAAAACGGCGGCAACGACTACTACCGCGGTCGCGGTCGTGATCGCGTTTCGTCGATCGCCGTCGAACTCTGCCGCGTTTAACGAGCGAGACCTGTTTGAGAGACCTGTCTGGGGCGACACACATGGTTATGACACACACTCGGACACCCGTGCGTGGCCCGGCCACACTCGATTGACATTCAAGGCGGATGAACTGTGTGGCCTGCGGGAACGGATCCGGAACGTGCCTTTAGTGTCGTTCGTCGATTTCGCAGTTTGCGTGTCGTTACCGGACCGGCCTGAGGACGTGCCTTACCGTACCAATGCTGACGTCTCGACGCCGCTCCATCTGTTTTGGTACGTTAGTCACGAACAGCGCCGAATGAGCAAGAAGCGAAAAAAGTCGACTCTTCCTTACCTTTCCGTGGCGGCTGGTTAGTATTCTAGTCAACAGGCATCTCTCTTCGGTACGTTTGCGTTTCGTTGTTGTGGGTCCACGGACACCACCAACGTATACCGGTCGGAAATGGAAGTCACGTTCTGGCGCGTTGTTCCAGCGTCGACCACGTCGGTGGACAACGGCTCCGACACTTAGCTTTCCAGGCCAGCCACACACGACGAGTTCGATGTACGATCGATACTCGCTCAGGAATTCTTCAATTGAAATTCTTTCTCCGATTTGAAACCCCAACGCCCATTGGACTTTTATTGCGAAACGATACGACGGTAAGCGCATTAATATTTCTAACGCGCACGACTCACAAGCCAATGGCTCAGGTACCGCGACGAGTTATTGGACCGGTAAGATTGGCAAACATTAATCAAAACCCCCTGCTGTGCTTCATCTCTCGCATGGGGAGAAGGAAATTCACGCAAAACGAACCTGTTCCTGTGCTGTCCACCTGGATCTTCCGGCTCGTCCTGGATGTTGTGTGCTCCAATTTTCCACCGAGTGATGTTTGAAACGAGCTAATGCAAACAATCACAATACACTCACTCATACATGCAGACGATGGAAGGATTTGTTGGAAATTCGGTGTTTCATACACACAGGGACGCAGGGTCGTGGAAAATGGTTATCGATTAATCATGTCTGAAGGCCACAATGCTGTGTTTGCCGGGACGTGTATAGGCGTTGCCGGAAAAAGGCACCATTTGTCTGTGATAAAATTACCTTCAAAAACGTTAAAACTATGTTTTATGAAACATAATTATTTGCAAAAGAAAAACAGGCTAGCCGAGCTCTCCACGATGGGTGTTTGTCGCACCACAATTTTGTTAGTGTATAATGCGAACGAAGTATTTTTTACATATGACGGTATCGATAAAATTTGAAATAGCGTTCATAGCTCACAATTTACCAATAGTTTAAGTAATGAAGTGGTTTCTATTTTGTCATAGAATCTAAAAACGCTGAGATATGAATCATAACGCTGCTTTCGGTGGTCACTGTAAGACTCTCCAAATCGTAGCACATGCGTACAGTTCTTGATTCTTTATAGGCAACGATTCTCACGTTCAAACATCAATTTGAAGTTGCGTTGGAAAGAAAGAGAGAGGCAGACAGTCCGCAAGTAAGGCTAGTAGAACAAGCAGGCTTCCTGCGATTCCTCTGCCGTATGCTCTCGATCCAGTCCAAGTACATAAACAACAACTCGATAATCCTACCATCTGGCTGTTCTTCGGCCCTGGTCCGCCCTGTACTAGTACTGCTACCACTACTACTAGGACAATCCCCAGCAATGTCCCGGTCGCCTGGTAGTGCGTATATCGATCCACGGATTCGACGGACGACTGACAACCGACCGAGAGCCAGAGTACTGTATTGGTGCGAGGCTGCTCGCGGGAAATCCTGCCCGGATGGAAAAATCGATACCGGTTGCTACCGGGTGGCGGAACATAGGCGCAGACGCAGCCGGAGCGGGAAGCGGAACGGCGGTTATTTGCAGAACACTCGACACAACGCAACCGTGACAAACGTGATGAAATTTGTTTTTCAATTTTGGCGTAAATTTGATTTCCGTAATCAGCGCAAGCAGTAGCAAGAGGGGTTTTTTCTCCTGTTTTGTTATAAGTGCTTGAGTTACCGATGGAAGTAATAAATTGAAGCGCAGATTGGATTGAAAGTTTTTAATGCTATTTGCACGCGGGCTTCATCTGTCTGAGAAGGGACATACTACTCAGACTTAGATAAATGCGATCCTTCATCGGTGTTGACAATTATACAATGCCGAAGAACACGCTCAACAACGAAAAAGAAAAAAAGCACAATCACGAAAATCACGTGCGAAGAAGGCTTTAACAGAACCACACCCCTTGTTAAGTCACCATACCGGAACAGAACCGGGTGGACCCGGATGGAAAAGGACGTGTAGTCAGCATTGGCGGAAAGAATACGAGAAGGATAGAGAAAGAGCGCGAGTGAGAGAGAGACCCAGCCTAAAAAGGAAAACGGTATCATATTGATTTTTCCGCTAGCCGAGAAAAATATGTTCGTCCCAGACCCTGGCCAACTTCATGTCGTAGTCGTCGTCGTCGTCGTCGTCGTCGTTGTCTCGGTCGACGTAATCCTGTCAGCACAGGGCTGGCTGACAGTCAGGTAACAGCAGTAGTGGTGGTGGTAGTAGTAGTAGTAGTAGTAGTAGCAGCAGCACCGGGACGACCGATTATCGATCCCACAGCCCCATCCCGGGGTCTGGGATCTGCCCTGGTTTGGCCCGCAGTCCTTGGATGCGTGTGGTGCAGCCTGTCCTGTCATTTCGCAATCGTCTCCATCCGGCAGCACCAACACCAGCGGACCGACTTCCGGACACAAACACCGCCACCATTTCGGATCGGGTCACGCGTGTCGACGCGTATATACAGCACGGCGCGCGTGTTGTCTGCACACGGATACACAAATCTATGGCAAGGGCGTTTTCGAGGGCGAAAGCACTCCGCACGACGGTTGTGTTGGTTCAACTTCCGCCCACCGCGCCCTGCAGTGCTGCTCCTTTCGCAGCGGGCTTCTTTTTCGGCGCTGAAATAGCTCGCCTTCTTTTGGGGCGTATCAGAAGCCCGTGGTGGTGTGTATATAGCGGCTCCAATCTGAAAGCCACCCACAACATAACCTTCTGGGCGAAGCGTGCGTGCCGGAACGGAAAATGCACATTTGAATGAATTACATCAGCGTCCCGTTCGTGCCTCTCTTTCTCGTCCGTGTGCACTAGTCAACCACACGGAATCAATCCACTCAAGGCAGGCGACGAATCACAGCGGCAGGAGGCACACACAGGCCCGAGGAGCATTTTCCCATCACTTACAGTCAATTGCTTTAAGGTTGGATTAAACGAATCGTGCTGGTACTGTCCGGTTTTGCTCTTTACAATATATTTCTCTTCCTCGAATTTATGGAACTTACGAGCTCGAGGATTGCCCAAATTTCGTGGCCTACCATGCGCCTCCATTGAGCAGGGAAGCAATCGTGCGATGAATTATCTCACACATACACTAGAGTGCGGGGTGAGCAGCAGCAGTAGCAGCATGTATCATAGCAACCAATGTGAGCATTTCTTCCCGCACATGTTCTTGCTTAAAAAAAGTATGGACGGGTTTGATTTTTTTTTCTTTCACACCATTATTACAATAACTGTTGGAGAGTTGCGTTGTTTTTTTTTATCTTCTGCCGCTCATATTTTCCCCGATCACGTCGCTTGGTTATTTATGTGATTGTTTCCCCTGCAAGCACGATTTCGACTTGTATGGTACTGTAAATAAATACCAAATCGCATGAACAGACTGCCATCTTCTAATGGCGTTTTAAATGGCTTTTTCTTACAGTTTACTTTGGTTTCAACCGTAAAAAAAACATCTATAACAATGTGATGTTCATGTAAAATATATAGCGCACATCAGGCGACAGTGGGTCACAGTTGTATTTTTGGAAACCTATCAGTGAACCTGATAAAAACGACGATACCGATACTGTACGCTAGGAGCGAAATCGAACTCTATCGATTGATCGGTCCCTCGTGTGCAGCACAACGTACACCGCGGCCGGTATCACAATCGCCGATAACAGCAACGCGTCACAGCGAATGGAAAGGGCAGAGGGCCGAGCACGCCAAACGGCGGAACGAAAAATCCTTTCTATGTCAATAAGACACCTCAGATAAGATAGGTGCTCGCACCACTATCAGACCCGGGGACGATGGGGGTAGTAAACAGAGCTCCCGAGCCGTCCGTTTATCAGCCATTGGAAACTCCAGGCTGATTCAACATGCCCCTCCGGTCCGGCACATTGCTCCCACCGGCAGCGTAGGGGGATGCGTTCGAGTTTCCTCACCTTCCGCGTGTGAAACGGAAACCGTGCCCGCGATAAGCGAGCCCGCGTGTTTTACGTCTTATCAGGTCGAACTCTACACTGCCAGACGCCTATCCCCGCTGCTTGCGGGAAGTCCGTGCCCTCTACGTGTTATCTTATCACGCGGAGGAAGAACAGTGCCTAGTGGCACGGAGTGCGATCGTGACGCAAGCCGTTCACGACATACGGTGCGTTTTAATTATGCGCTTCGAACGCAAGCGATTTAATCACGAGGACGATAATAGTGTGAAAATAAACGTAAACCAGAATAGGAGGCCAGCTAAATTATTTGTCCCATGCATTATTGAGCTAATTCATCGAAACTCTCAGAGCCTTCAAAGCGCAATAGAGTATAAAATGAGGAAAAAATCGCACTGAGTCCCATTTCGTTCGCACAGATGGAGAAAACACCCCTAATCTTATATATTACCATGCCCGGAAGTGTCGTTTTTTCGAACACTTCTATTTACTCCAAGCAAGAAGCTGCAAAGATCGTTTCCAGCCGTGCGAGATTCCTTTCAACATCAGTCCTTTCGCAGAGAAAAATGCATTTTCATTTCCTCGTCCGGAAAAAGCGCCCGGGCTCCGTGGCACATGCACTACGCTGCAGAAGGCGCATACGTCGACGTACATAAGGCACATGTTCCGGAGGGAAATACGACCACAGGCACACGGGCGTCACGGCTGTGGGTCACACCGACCGTACATAATGGCGTTCGCGTGAAAATGAAAACGTTTTTCACCCGTGTATGTACGGATTGCGTCCCCGGGCCCGTTCGGTGCCGTTCAAACCTCGCAGCAGGATAATTTATATGACTGCTCCAATCCACTTTCGTGAGCTTTCCTCCTTCCGGGTTCGTAGTGCACATAAGACCGAACGGCACACACACACACATCGAGAGCATCCACTTTTGTGCGAGTGTGCAGCAGAAAATATTGTTATTAAAGTCGAAACGTACAAAAAAGTGCGCACACACACACACACCTTCTGCCCATAACCAATCGTCGCTCGGTGCAACGGAAATGCAATGTGCTGCTGCTGCTGCTTCTGCTCCATCGCCGTGCGACTGGCCACGGATGCAATCGGATGCAGTGAAAGAAGACGACACGAAAAACGTCTGCCCTGTCAGGAATCGGCAGCGACGGCGGTCGTAGTACACACTGCTGCAGCCGCCTACTTTGACACTCGAAAGCGGAACACAGCGCGCAGCGTGAAGGTAAATAAAAGCGAAAATAAATAAACGCTGACGTGTCGCGTGCGGCGTGTGGCTACGGTGCAGGACGATGGTGATGTAATCCGTGGCCGTACAAACGGCAACCCATCTGCCAGCGTCCAGAGCCCACCTTCCAGAGGCGGCGAGTGGTAGTAGGGAGCCGTGTTCTAGTACCGTGTTCCGTGCTGCCCCTCCGCAAAACCTGGCAGGCTTCGCCGCGTACTCTCGCCAGGTCGCCAACTACATAACCTCAACCAGAACACCGGTCGGTCTTTTGGAACAGCGATTTCGTTTGTCAGACTACGACAACAAACGTGACGTATTGCGTGCCACCCGCCTTCGGGGCTGTTGGAAGAACTTGAACCGGATGGGTGTGTTTGTATGTTACTAAAAATAATATTTCCAATCGTGGTAGTAGCCTCGTTCCTGGCACATTGCTATCAATGTACCTTGGTGATTGGACATTTTTAACCATCCGCATCGTCCCGAGGCGATGGGCAAGAATTGAATTAGGGTGTCTAAACCGCACAAGCTATATTTGGCGAGCGATGAAAAGAAGACCACCGATTAGGAACTGCGAAGTCGAATAGCTTACTCAAATACACACGCGCTCTTATCAGTGTTTTGATTGGCTCTGTGCGCTGTTCCAGCTGGAGTTCCACAGAAACGCGGTTCGATGATGCAAGCCACTAGGCCAAACACGCTACCTTATCGGGTAGCTGTAGCGAAGGTCGTTCCGCGTGCGAAATCCGCCAGAGGTCATGAACTGCAGGCCCTCCCAAACTTCGGGCGTACTGCACTAGCGTCAAAAAGTGTATTGTTTTTAATCCAACGCACGCCAGTATGACAGTTTTGAAAGCAAACCGCCCCGCAACCACTGAGCTTATCAGAAAGTGAACCAGTTTAGCCGGCACGGCAGCTCCTCCGCAAACGGAACGATTTTTCCCCGGACTCTCAATCATCCGATTATGAATAAAAAGCGTCAAATGATAACCCCGAGCGAATCCCCTGGGGCCTGTTGGTGCGTTGCCATTCTGCAATATCTGCTTCTAATCTGCTTCCGACCGGATGCATCGCACCACGACCGAAAGTGGCTGGTTTGGGAAGAATTGATCACGCAATTTGCTTGAACACTGCAGTTTTCGAGAGCATCTGCTCCTCCTCTGGCAGTGTGTCCTAATCTGGCCGGCATGACCGATAAGAATGACTCGCCAGACTCCACAGGGCCAGGAGGGATTGTGGAGGGGGTTGGGGCACGCTGCCCACCCCTCCTGATAAGCGATAGGCAAACCGTCAACGATGACTTTCCAGTGTCGATGTGAACGTTTCAAATGTGTTTGCTTTCCGCTGGGGATACAGAAACGGTGATAACTTATCAGGTTCCAGTGATAGTGGGCGCTTGTGACGCCGTTTTGGAGCAAGTTTACCCAACGGTCGGTTTAGAATGCTTTTCAGCGTAGCACTTATACCATAAGTGCTCGAATAAAAAAGGTCTATTATGCAAAACTTTCCATGCAGTCCTGAGCACCAGAGAGTTGCCTGAAAGCGTGTAGTAGAGCTTAAAGTGGTTGGAGCGTTTGAAAAAAGTTTCTACGGTGGAACTTCCACAGAATGAGCTCCGTTTAATTATATTTCAAAGATAGCGGGAAGAGCAGAAGATGCAGCGTAAAATTATTCCTCCTCTCGAGTGTAACCCAAGGAACGGACTACTATAATTTGCTCTTCGATGAGAAGCTGCGAACAGAATTTAAATTGCCTCATTAGAAAGTGCTCAATACGCTGAGGAGATAGCAGTTTTTGTCATAATATCAGAAAATCCATATTATGTTAAATGAAAACATGGAACTGGACCGCCTTCACTTCCAGGTCGCTACAAAATTCACCGTGAATTCCAACCTGTGGCGGCGAGTATTACAAGTCCACGCACCGAAGCAGTGCAAGCAAACGTGCCTGTTCGAAAATAAAGGCCCAAACCCGATCGGGTGCATTTTATCACGGAAAGCTTATATTTCACCTCGAGAAATTGAAAACATTCCCTCGAAACACTCGGAATCGGACCAGAACTGTAGTAAATTTTTAATGATAAATAACTTCTTCGTTGGACGTGGGTTTTCAGTGCTCTTGTTTTGTGCTTCGTGCTTGGAAAAAGTTGCTCCACCGCTTCGTTCTCACTCAGTTATAAATGTGATACACCATTACCGTTGATTGAACAGCTTTTTCATCCTAATCTTCGTCATTTATTCGTTCTTTTGTGAACCATTTTCCAATAGCCAGGGTCCATTTGCGCGGAAAAAGCTCGCATGCTGTTCGGGCGTCAGGGACTTGGGGCTGGGGTTTTATAGCCCGCCCCATTACCACCCCCTTCCGCAGGTTGCTTGTCAAGATTGCTGGTGAATTTGATTAAATAACTTTGCTATCGGACAAGATTACCGGAAACGGGAGGGTTTGAGTGTGGGGAGCGCGCGTCGTTATCAAGATTCTTTTATCGGACGTGATAGCTGGGACGCCTCCTGGACCGGGATGGTCCAGAAGCGTAGAACTATGTATCAAACAACTGCACTCGCTCCTGCACTCGAGCACAGATAGGTCGTAAAACTGTGATTAATGCACCTAGAAGCATACGTTTCATTGATTTATGCAGCTGGACACATAAACGGCAAGTTTTTTTTGTCGTTCTTCTGCAGTGGCAGCTTATGTGCATGTAAATATGTGCCGTTCATGCTGACTTTCTACCTAAGGGCACGAAGAACAGCCAGAGAGAATAAGAGTTTTCTTTTTTGGCAGGAAACAATATAAATTAATAGAAGCGCAAATTTGAAGCTAATTAAACAACCATCCGGAAGGCTATTTAATTCCGACAGAGTTCTACGAAATGCGGCGGTCATTTCTGTTGTGTAGGTTGTTTAGGAAATATTTTTTTTAACATCCTAGATATTTAAAATCGAAAGAACTTAAAGTCGAAAGAGATAAAAGTCACCCAACACACAACTAACTTGATATAAACTCTTTTAAACAAACCGTACCATTTTGTTGGTTAAGTTTCTAAACTTAATTATCAATAGAGTTGAGTTGAAAAAGCACTAAAATTGCGCAAAATTTTCGGAAAAGATTCGCTTTCTTCCCGGTAGAATCCCACGCACCGGTAAGAACGGTAAGCATGAATGAGAAAACAGCAACGTTGTCGCGGGGCAAACGCTTGCTGCGAAAGGCAACGAAAAAAGGAAGAAACCCTGCAAAAGCTGCGTGAAGAGCACATAGGAGAAGAAAAAGAACACGAAAACTGCGTCTGAGCAAGAGCAGGCTGGTAAGGGCTGTATTTTGCACCCACAGCCCTCCTGAACCGGAGAGAAGGGAACGGTGCTTCCGAAGTGCATTTAATGAGCCGTACATGGCACGGGCGTGTGTGCGTGTGTTTGTGAGCGCGCGGATTTCGGACGGCACACCAACACTACGACGGCGAGCAACGAAAGTTGCGCTAGCGCCGTCGTCGTCATGCTACGCGAAGAAGAACAGCACGACGGAAAAGACGAGAAGAAAACCGACCGTTCGTAATGTGGGAGAAGAACACTGACAGCATTGCGGAATTGGTGGCAACAAGAAGAGCAAGAAGCAACATAACAAAAAAAGCAATCGATGATGATGACGACGGCGGCCGAGACGACGTAGAAAGTTTAATTGTGGGGTTCGCCCTACTGGGGTGAGGAGGGAGAACGGACGTAGCCGAGTGAGAGAGTGTGCGTGGAACATCATCGTTCTGCAGCGCACATGCTAGGATCGTCGATGTATGAAACCGCGGGCTCCGAATTTGCTGCGCTCCAGAGCAGAGAAGACTCACACCAAGCGAACCAGGCGGGCAAACAAATAGTTTTGCTTTTAAAAATTAAAAAAAAAACACACAAACTCAATAACAAATGCAGCCCGGTTCGACGATGCAAGAACCGGACAACTGTGAGCCCAAGTTTGTCGAAGAGTTTATTGCGCTGTACAAAAGTTTCCCGTGCCTGTGGCGTCCGATGTCGAAGGTGTACGCCGACCAGAAGCGGCGGGCTTACGATGCGCTGGTGCAAAAGTACCGCGAAGTTGATCCGCACGCAACCAGTATTACGGTCAAGCGGAAGATTAACGCACTCCGGACCGGGTTCCGAAAGCAGTTGCGTCGGTTGAACCGCAAGAGTGTGGAACGCAAACCGACGCTTTGGTACTTCCATCTGTTTGACTTCTTGGACGATTATCCGCGAGCTGACGAGTCGGATCAGGTGGAAGGACTGGAGTCGCAAGGTTCCGATGAAGAGGTACGTAAGATACGCTTCAAGGAATAGCTCCCGGTGGGATGGGATTTAAAGATTCTAGTTCTTTAATTGCAGTACGACGGAAGTGACGATTCGCTGCGACACTCGTCACTCGAGTGCACCACTCAACGGGTCCAGGAGCTGGAAGAACTGGTCGAAGAGCGATTACATTCTTTCCTCGAAAATGATTCCTCGCTGGTGTACGGGAAGCACATAGCCAACAAACTTCGCACGGTTAGCGCACTGCAGAACAAGTTCGCCCAGAAGCTTATCAACGATATCGTATTCGAAGCGGAGATGGGAAGTTTAACCAGAGGCTGTACGCTCGCTGGAATGGACAACGCCGAATTGTGATAAAGGAAGTGGATCCAAAACGAAATCGTGATCTAAAGTAACTGCTACAGGGTTCGCTCAAGCGTGTTAATTTGGATGTGGTTTTAAATAAATGCCATGCAATGTAGAGCTCCTGAATCACCGTAGCCTGTAAGCACCTTGCCTGTGTAAATATCCAAAGGGGAGATCACTGTGCGAAAGTAGAAGCGGAAATGTCAATAATTGAAAAACCTTGCGAAAAATTAAAACCCTTGTGAAAACCGTGTGATTTACATGTAGAGAATAAACTAAAATATTCGCAACCACAAGTCTTTCCGTCTGTTTTTGTAGCATAAAGTAAAAAACATTTGGCACTTGTCGTCGGTTCCGCGAAAACGCAAAATAAAAATACTCAAAACGGCACTCGCACACCACTGTCAAAAGCCCGTTCGTTCGTCGAATCAGCTTGAATGAATAAAATAAATCATTCCTCGCAACAACCCGTCCGTCTCTGTGTGTATGTGTGCGCGCGCGCTAGTCTGTTGGTGCAGTGCCGTGTTTCGGGTCGATTGTGTTTTTTTGCGCCTTCTCAGTGTTTTTTTTGTTCTTTATGCTTTTTGGCATAAGCATACACGCTCTTCTATGCTCTGCGGCCCGTCGTCGTCGTCTTTTGTGTGTGTCATTCCGCTACACTCCTCGCACACCACGCGCGTCTTCCGCACATCTGCTTACCCGTCACCAACACTACCACCAACAGCAGCAGCAACAGCAGCCGGACCCTTCTCTTTCTCGTGCTATTTCGGTCTGTCTCTGTATCGCTACTACCCTGCTGCTTCTTCGCCGTGTTGTTGTTGCTGGTGTGCTTCTGCTCCATTCCAACCGTTCCCGCTGCTACCCTACGTCATTCGCTTTCATTTCGCTTCCTACTACTACTACGCATTCGGGCGCGCACTCACACACGCACACCACCAAAACCGTCCGCGGAATGCTGCTCGTGGAAAGGAAAAGTGCGTGTGGACGCGGGGGTAGGCTGGCCTGAGGTGTGTTGGCCCGGGAGGGTGGTGGGTGGTTAGCCGGGCCTGTCGGTGACGGCCAATGCTTTCGATTATCTCACCCACTTCCACACCAGACTCTCCTACCCAGCAGCGCGAGAGTCGTCGGGGCAGAACCGTCAGCACATAAGCGAGATTGTGTCAGCGCCCGCTAAGGGCAAAATACATTACGAAGCGGAGTCGGTGCCGGTGTCGGTGTGTGCGTGCGGGCTGTTGAACACACTTTACCGTTTTGTGTGCGTCGGGTGTCCCTTTCTCGCACGAGCGACAGGCTGCGCCGCTCGGTCGCGTTCCGATCGCAGCCAGGCGGCGGTAAAATGGTGGTTGGCCATTTGTTTGTGTTCGTCGGTCGCGACACAACGTCGATCCGCTGTCGCTCTCGCCGCTGGTAGCTGGTAGTTGGGGTTTTCAGAGTGTGCATGTCGGAAAGGAAAATATTGCAATCTCCAAACGCAGTCTGAATGGAAAAATTTAAATCGTCGAAAGTAGCTAAATCAGCATTCAACCCGATTTTTTGGTAACATTACTTGTGCGAGTTTACTACTTGCATCTGCGATTCGGGAAAAGTGTCTGGTGGTGGTTTTTGATGGTGCTAAACCTTCCTTCCGTGCCGAAGTGCGTAGTAAAGCAGGCGCTTAAAACGTGAAAAATAAATAAATCACTTGAGCGAATCGAGTGTGTTCCGTGTGTGGGTGCCGTTGTGTAGTAGTTTTGCAGTCACCCTGCGGTGCGCTAACGAGGGGCGCAGTGTTGAGCGAATTTTGTGCGCTAACGCTGAATAATATTGTGCAGTGGAAGCAGCGTGAAAAAAGAAGAGAATCAAACAAAAATTGGTGGAAAGCAGTGGAACATAAGAAACAAAGTTGTCTCGAATGCATATCGTGCCGTGGAACGAGCGATTGAAGTGCGCAGTTAAATGTCAAGCTACTACCGTCGGCAATTCGTGCTGTTTGTGCGTTTCGAAAGAAATTCCCGAAAAAGTGTGCAAAACAGTTAAGTAAACTCTCCCCCGTGTGTGCGTGCGTGAACGGGCGTGTGCGTGCGTTTTTCTTCCTGCGATGGATAGTTGCTGCACGTCGGGAAGTGAAGTTACCGACGGGATGTTATAAACGATGACACTTCGCTGTCAATCCGAGTGCGTCTAGTAGGCAACGCCAGCGCGATTTGTTGTTTGTGAAGAAGGAAGCCAGCAGCACATTTTGAGACAGTGCAAAGTTATTTAGCATCGGAGGTACAGAAAACGAAATAGAAACGCTCGTCAAAATGTCGGTACAAGCGAAACGGCAACACTGCTATCTGTGCGATCTGCCCCGCATGCCATGGGCCATGATACACGATTTCTCCGAGGCCGTCTGTCGCGGTTGCGTCAACTACGAGGGTGCGGATCGGATCGAGCTGGTGCTGGACACGGCCCGGCAGATGAAGCGCATCCACTCGGCAGCGAGTGGCGGAGGCGGCGCGGGCGGTGGCAGTGGCACCAGCAGCGGCAAGCGTGGCCACGAAAACGGAGAACTGTCACACCGATCGGTGCCGACGGCCGCCGGTCCACATCACTACTCCGTGCGGACGGGCCCGAACGGCCCGACGCTGGTCGACTTTACGCCGAAGCATGAACCGCACGACATTGCCAGCGTACGGGCCGGTGCCCGGATGCAGCAGCATATCCCACCGCATCACATGGCCCCGCACGGTGCGGGCAGGCAGCAGGTCCCGCCGGCACTGTCGGTGAATCTGAAGCGGCCCCCGCCGGACGATGACGATCACCAGATGGAGGGACCGACGGGCAGTGCGAAGCGTGGAACAGACGATCCGAACGTCGCCATCCAGCGGCCACCGTTGACGCGTGGGGAATCGCTGCCAGCAGTCCCGTTCGTGCCAGAACGCCAGCCCAGCTACAAGGACAAGCATCCCGTGCGGACCGCGTCGTTCGATACGGCCGCTTTCAAAGCGCTCGGTAAGTGTTGCAATGTGGTCGTGGACAGATGGGTTCGGCACAATATCCTAACGGCACATAGCGCTTGATACATCCCTCTAAACGAATCATAATCCTTACCGTAAAATGTTTCTAACAACAGTGTTGTATAGTCATAAGTTTACCTGAGGTGTAGAGCACGCGCAGTTTTCATTGTGTGGACAGGAAAAGTTTCCCTTAGACTCAAAGCCTCCTCCTCTCCAAAGTGAAAAGGAAAAAGAAGGAATTCCTAAATAGCTGCTGATCACGTTTATCCTTACCTTATGGGTTGCTTTGTTTTTTTTTTCGAACTAGTGTGTGTGTGTATGTGCGTAGTCGATGAGAAAAGGGATAGAAAAGGCCACGTGTGGTGAATGCGTTGGTGTGCGACATGGGCAAAAAGGTGGATTATAAAGCCTGGTCTACACGAAGCGCAACTCGTCAAGCGCAACTGCTGTCAGTGTTGCCAGTTGCTTCACGTTGCGTCAAAACCGTTTTTGGGTTTGGAAGGCGAAACTCAAGCGCAAATCAAGCGCAAATTTTTGTAAACAAACGGTTTGAGTTAGTTTGTCTACAAATATAGATGTTTGTAGCAAGGATATCGTATTTTAATCTTTTTCGTGTGTTTATTTGGTGAATTAAGCGATAAAAGTGCAAAAAAATGAGAAAATACAGTTTGCTCTATCTCAAGCGCAACTACCTTTGCAAATTGTCGTGTCCAAACGAAGCGCAGCGAATTTGACAGTTGCGCTTGGAGTTGCGCTGGGAGTTGCGCTTCATGTAGACCAGGCTTAACTGTTCTTCCTTGTTTCATAATTTCGTTTTATGTTCCATTTTATGTTTTATGTTCCATGTTCCGTTTTATGTAGCAAGAACACGCAAGAACTCTGTACAATTAAACAATTTTAAATGTGTGTAGACGGATGGAATTCGTCCTTGGGTTTTGTAAGTTTTGCTCACATATTTCGCGAACATGAAATTTCTTTCATGAACGGCACGTGGTTCGTTGGTAAGTTCTTTATGGAATTTGAAAGCTTTACATACCGTGGATTGCAGTACTCATAGTATACATAACGGGTCGACATACATTTACATTTTCAATTCTTTTAAACGGCTTTAGTGTTATCTTTCATTTATGAAATATTTCATCCTCAAGCTCTATACCATGTCGCTGGCAGATAACTTTAAAGGCCATTAATGGCAATAGCACATAGATTAAATAGTGCTCAGATTTGTTGACGTAGTGTTTGGACAAACCCCATAACACTTACACAGACTCAAAGGCGACGAGCGAGAGGGTGGTGTTTTTACAAAATGTGCGATGATGCAAACCCTATGTATCACCACCAACGCCCTTCCGGCACCCCAGCCACAAGTTCAAGGACGCACGTGTATCGGGCCACATCCGTCCGGAGCAGGACAACGATGCAGCGGGCGGGGGTTACGTTTGGTTTCGAGAGCCACCTATAGGTTCGGTTTTGACGGCCAAGGGAAAAGATGGCGCTACACTCAAATCAATTCTACCTCTGACAGCATGCTGGCCTGCCTCTGTCCCCGTCACGTGCGTCTCATCGTTCCCATGCATGAGAATGGCAGCTGTTACAACGCCCGGCCCGTCGGTCGGCCGCGTCAATCAGCTATCAGCTGACAATGTTTTGCCTTTCAGCAACAAACGAAGGAAGCAGCAAAAAAAGTGGACATCTCGAAGGAGCGCGTCCTTTTTACTAGTTTTTTTCTGGTTCTGCTGCACTCGCTCGATTCGAGATGGGACCCGTTTCCTGGGTTTTTTGTCGCTCCCATCCTGTTCCCATGGCAGGTAGCTTGAATCGGGATCGTTCCCTTTAAATGGTTTGTACAGTTTTGTACCCAGTTTCGTACGAACACCACCGGTAATGAGCAGTTCGGAGGGATTTACTGTAATTATTGTTATAATGTACACGATAAATATTCTAAAACACGGGTATATGTTTTCGCTGTGTGTGCGGCTAATTAATAGAAACGAGCACATGAAATTTTACCTTCAATAATAGTGATTGTTAAATAATCACCTTAAATTGCATTAAAACATACAAACCCGCTAAAAACGTACCGCTTCCATGTGTGCACATCTGTTAGAAGAATCACCCAGTTGTGTGATGTCAGGCTTTAACTCACACTCACTCACCCGCCATATCGCAAACAGCGGCAGTGCAAGCAATTTTGCGCGATGTGAGTCACTATCGATTGTGAAGCATGGGATGAAATAATCGTATGCGTGTTTGTTGGTCAAAATGACGAGGACTACACCCCATCGTGAGAGGGGTGTGGAGGGGGTTGTTTCATCTGTCGCCGCCTACTGCCCCACGGACGAGTGATGTATTTCAATCTGGTGTTTGTTCCTCGCAGTAGTACACACCTGGGACACATATTCTTCACTGTTCCACCGCGCGTGTTGGTGTTTGTGATTAGTGTACACCTTCGGCTCTTAAAGTGGTGTGTGTTTGGCGTTTCTGGTTGATGCAACATTATTTATTCTCCGCACATACATTTTCCGCGCTCTCCGTCGGTTTGCGTTTGTCTCCTCCAAATGCAGGGTTGCTATGCTCGCATTTTTCTTCTTTATCACACCCTAGCGGTTTCTTCACACGCTCGTGCCACGGTTGCATTTGTGTTGGAGACTAGACAATATATTTGTATCGAGTGTAGCTTTTTGTTGTTGCTTTTTTCGTAATGGATAACCCAAAATTGTGTACGAGAAAGAATGTTGTTTTTAATGGAGATGGATGACTTCTCATTGTATTGGTCATCGCGGTCACGAGCGTTACAAAATCTCGACCAGACCGGCCAGACATGGTATATTCGCATTTTAGAAAGGTCCCACCAGACGAAAAACGCAAATAAAACCGGATTCGCAGAAGAAGACGATGCGTGGACACGCCGACGGGTTTACCGCTATGTTGGTTCGCTTTCCATCGAAAAGGCAGCCAAAATTCCGGGACGCTTTTTTATTGCGGCTGCGCGCCATCCTCAGGAACAGGTTCTGCAACGACACTCACACACACACAGGAGGAGGGAGACAGAATGAAATCTCGCGTAAAATGTGGCTTCCAAACTGAGATACTTGCTGCCCAATTGGTGTCTGCGGGATTCTCAGAATGTTTAACTGCAGACGAGTCATGATTACAATGTACCGTATTTGTACTTCGCGTAGATAGCGTTTGCACTCCTTGTTTATCTACAAACGAGTGATAAATTTGCAACCTATTTTTTGCGGCACTGAATTCTCCGAAAAAGTATGAACCGTTTGGGACTGTCTCGAATCAAAACAAATATCATAACCAACACCACCACCGACGAGTCTGCCGCAAGAAACCAGAATCAACGGAGGAACTTGTCCTATCCGGTAGCGCATGGGTGAGTTGCACCGGTTGGCCTAATTCAAACCAGTTCTCGACTCTCCCGACGGGTTCCGTTTCGATCTGGAAACTGGTACTTGATATGCAACAAATGGTGGTTCGATGCACTTTTTCACTGTTGTGTGTGTGTGTGAGTGTGTTTGTGAATCCGACGCTTCTTGCTCCTCCTGACTTGGCGAACACGGGTTGTCCGTTAGCTTTTTACATCAATCCCTTTCCAATGAACGCGCGTCACCCACTGGATGAGGGGCTAACGAGACACAGGGGTAGTTAGAACCAGTTCCACAGAACCTGTTGCGTTGGGATTTTGTCGTGTCCTCAACACAACATGCGATTTTATGAATATTTCTTTTTCACAAATAGATGTAACAGACTCGTTTTCCCGTTGGCAGACTCGTGGCTGTTGAGCCGCTGATGAAGTATGAATTTTTCATCTGGAACAAAGGTGGCGTTGAGCGAAGTTTATTAGCTCTTTTTTTAAGTACCCGTCTATGAGTGTGGAATTGCCTTTCACTTGTACAAGCAGCAGTCCTTCCCCCCAGGGAACACACAAACACACATACATATTCATAGACACCCATTGCGTGTGCGTGACGATGGCTGGTTCGTTCATTGGCCAAAGGCCCTCGAAACCGTGGTTCAAGTTTATGGATTACATCATCACAGCCATCATCATCATCGCCACCATCATCGGCAATGAATGTGTGTTGTCTGGTCGCGTCAAGCGCGGGACGCAAAACGCGCAAACGTCGTACCGCGTTCGGCAGACCGCAGACAGAGGCGAGTCGATGAGGCATTGGAGGGAAAAGCAAAGCATCCAGGCAGGCGCGGGCGAGGTATTTTACTACACAAAACAAACACACACACACACACACACACACACACACACACACACACACACACACACACATCAACTAGCACACTGTGCACCCGATGCTAGAATCATCAAAAGCAGCAACCGCCCCGCCCCCCTCCCCCCAACCACCCCCTCGCGACAGGCTGGGTCTGGTTGACTGACTGACCGTGGCCGTTTTCCCTTCGTGACGACGGTTTTCGCTGTCACGTCTGTTGTTGTTGCTGTTGGTGGGGATGGGGAGGATATAAACAACTCGATGACGAAGGCAACACCTCCGAGAGCGAGCGAGACGGTAAGGATACGAGCGAGATCTGGCCTCCTTTGTTGGGGTGAGCCGTGAGGTGTATGGAGCAACGTTCTCGATTCGTTCGTACCATTTTCCTGTCCTCGTCGTCAACCCAACAGCCTTTCCACACGTTTTTCCACTTGCCTGTCTGCTCTGCTCTGTGTGTGTGTGCGTCTGTGGGGATGATTCCGTATTCTCGTTGGGGAAAACCGATCGTGTATTGCGCGAGTTTTGCCCGTTGTATGCACCGGTAAAAAACCCAACCCCCCCGTGGTGGTGTGCGCGCTCTCAAACGCGTAACTATTTGTTGTTTGCCGACGAAACACTCGCGCGGGAATCACGTTCTCATCAGCGGCTCTGGTCTAGGTTGTTTGTGTGTGCACATGGTTAGCGGGGCAAATTTCGTTGATTGATCCAACCCAACGCAGCACCCCGACGGCGAAAATAGACGAAACGTTCGAATTTCCTTCACCCAAACACATGCGCCGTTTGCAAAGAGTTGGCTAGAATATTTATCTTTTTTATGCTTGTTAGAGTTTTTGGTAGGTAAAATGGGATTCCTAGTGCTGATCGGTGCAGTATATAAACAGCTAACCATGCGGTTTAGCTTGATACACATTCTTCAAGAATTGTGTTTGCTCAAAGGGGAGCTGGTGTACAGTTTTGTTTAAAAAAACCTAAAAAAATTTTCTCAACATGATATTGGAATGTTTCTTACGATTTTGCTGTGCCAGATATTATACTTTACCAAACAGAATAAGCGTTTAGCTAAGTTGCCAAATGCAGTTGTTCTTTTCTCGTAGAATAATGGTAAAACAAATTGCAAGTACTAATGTCAGAGGTGGAATGGTCATCCAATATCCGTATATAATTCAAATGTTGTTGTTCTTAGTATCTTTCAAATCAATATCAAATGCAATTTAGTTGGGAAAGGGGGATTGAGGAGAAATTCATTCATGATTATTGTAAATTACATGTATTTATTCATACTTGCTGCCAATGATCAATCATGTGAAATGTTGATTTCGGCTTTAAAAGACAGCTCAATGATAAATCGTTGTGCTTGTGCCCAACCACGCGGCATGAAATATCACTTCGATTAATCGATTTTTACTTTATTTAGCAATAGAAAAATAGAGCTACGTGCATGTACAAAAAAAAAACTATTACTCATTCAAAGCACGCGGAACGAATGCCAGGGTTGGAATGTATTTCTATTTCCCGATATCTCGGGACCTTCTCCTGCATCTTACTCCACGCTCATAGTAAGGTAAGGAAGAATTGAAAGCAAAAGCTAATCATTGCGTTAGGCCCGCGCGCCCTGTGTAGACATGGGCTAGGAATGCGATGTAATCGTTTATTTTGGTTTTGCTGTCGATTGGAAAATCGACCGGCTGTAAGGTTGAACCTCTTCCCGTTTCGCTCTCCGTAGTATGTAGAGAGGTGGTGTTATTTTTCCCGTCGGTGTTGATGTCGTACGTTTTCAATAGCGCCGAACTGTCTTGAATGGAATGTGTGTTCTCCAGCTTTCCATTCGCCTCGACGGTGGAAGCTAAACATGAATTTTCCGAAATTAGTCCGAGTGACTTCGCCGTTCAACCGTGTCCAACCCTGGTGCCCTGCGACTCCCGTGAGCCTAAGGGAGGCCAGGCTGAAGGTGTATCGAATGGCCTGCATTTGATATGCTCTGTTCGCCCATTTGTGTACACCACAGGCGCACACACACACACACTCGAGACAAACAAGGTGTGCTGCATGTGTTGGTGTGAGAAACACAACGTTTCGAGCCAAGATAAACGATGGCCTGTCTACACTGCTGCGCGCCCTCTGTTGCAGCTCGTCTGGGTGCGCCTGTCTCCTCCACGTTATCGATCGATGAACCTTGTAGGTGGTGGCGTTTCCGTTAGGAAGTGGAGAGACGCACATGCACCACGCGATGACGACGACGACAGTCCCATTGAAGGGCATTGGACGTGCGCAGAAAGGACCACACCATCCGCGCCCGTCGGTGCGAGAAGATTTCCGTTCCGTTTCCGTCTTCGCCAGTGGAATTATTGGCCCAGCAGCGAAACGCACTTTCCCTGTCTCTTTTGCCCCGGAGGTGGTTGGACAGCGTGTGCGGGGACGAATGGTAAAAAACAGCCGACAGTCAGTTGGATCTGGTGCAACGACAGTAAAGCTCTTCTCCGCTGCTCCTCGGATCGAAGGAGTCGCTGCGTTTTGTCGCTGCGTCCTCCTCTCACGAATAACCTACTTTTGCTCCTGAGGGGAGAGGCTGTCCTGTTCCATCCTATCTACGCATACTGTGATCGTGCTTATTTATCCGCTTCCTTCTCACTCTCACTCACTCACTCTCACCTCGTTCAGCTGCGCCGTTTGTCCTCTAACTGTACATTATGTTGTGTTGGCGCGGTTCTATGTTTCATTTTGGGTGTATGTGTGTTCTTCCTTCCTTTGGCACGTTATATTTCGTGCCTGGCGGTGATTGTGTTACCATCCACACCCGGAGTCTGGCAGAGGCGGCCACCTGGTTCCGAAGGTTTCAGATATTTGCGAGTCTCTTGGAGGGAAATGAAATATCTCATCTCTCCGTTTCGGGTATGTGCGTCCCTTTCCTGCCAAGAACAGCCGTGGAGTCGCTTGAAAAAAGAGTACATAATACCGGTTTTGTTGTGAGATTTCTTTTGTGGTTTTTTGCTTCCTGATGTTCCTCAACAGCATTCCCAAACATCATCATCATCGTCATCGCCGAGTAGCCCAAAGCCCGAACTTTTTTTTGGGTTTTCTTAGCGCTGGTCGTTCTTTGTCTTTCTTTTGCTCTTTTTCTCGTTATGTTTGCGTTTCTTCTTCCTCCATCTCCTTCCCTACCTGTTTTAATAATCTCTTACAGGTTTCATTTTCCTTCGCATTAATTCCGAGTTTCAACTCACCACTATGATGCTTCCTCCACTTCCTTTCGCGCCATCGTCTCGGTATCGCTTTCTACGATTATGTAAAGACGAGCACATAGCGCAGCACACAAACACACATGCCACATCTCGTGGCGATGATGCACCTTTTCTTCCTCTTTTCTTTACCTTCACCGGTGAGGTGTGTGTGTGTGTGCTGTGCTTCCAAGTGAATCCGATGCCTACTCGACACAGATACACACTTTTTACCACTTTTTCTTTCGGGCCATTTTACGATCCAACCATTATTGCTGGCCAGCCGCCGTGACGTGCGGCATCCAAACAATCTGCTGTAGGTTCTCTCTCGTTTTTTCCCCTCTTACCGTTTTCACCACCAAAAATACGGCGTATGATTGATGTTGCCAAAGTAACGCCCGGCTCCCTGCGGCGAAGACAGAGAGAGATAGCGAGCGCTCAGAAGGAAGTATGCTTGATGTTTTCGACCTTCAGCGCATTGCGTGCGGGCGCTGGTCGTTTGTTGTTGGGAAAAGTCTTACGTTCTTTGCAAAACAGCAAGGAAAAAATATGCCAAAATTGAGTATATCATCATCTTCCATTGTGCCTCCCAGTTCGTTCGAAAGGAAAGATTGATAAGGAAGGAAGGAAAGAATTAGACCATTTTTTGTATGTGTGTACACGCTTAGGTTGAAAAGGATCATGCGTCTCCATTAACAAGAATCATCGTCGAATTTGTTTATTTGCGTAACAATACGCATCAATCTTCTGGGAAGTTTTTAACACTTCTTGCAAAAATGTGTGCAGTTTGGGGAGAAAAGTCTCAAATTAATATCTCAATTTATGTCGACCATCGTGAATACGCGTATATTTAGATGTTTTTGCTCATTTTCCATGCGAACGGGCTGTTTTAGTTTACCCAATGGAGCTGCTGTTCTATTCAATACGAAATCCGGCGGAGATTTATGCCTCGAAGCGAAAACTTCTACAAAAGAAATGTTTTTTTTTACATTTCGTTTTTCTCGAGCCCTATTATTTTCTCGTTCCGGTACAACAAATACAATTGTTAAGCAATCGGTTTTTTCTTCCTCTTTATCGACCCTCGTCTACTCTAGTTTCTTATGATTCAAGGAAAAAAAAACAGATGGTAAATGATTTATGTCTCCAAAAATGCTCCCTTATTCCCACATGAACAAGTCTCAACGTCGGAAGTGAACATTACCCGTTTTCTGTGCTATTTATTCCGCGACCTTGTTCTGTTCCTGTTTTGATGTTTTCGCCACGGGGTCGTGTCGCAGGGAAAAGGGGTCGTCTGTTTCAAACTCGGTCGAGCCCTTTGGAAGACAAAGCACGCTAGAGAGCGAGAATGCACACGCAAATGTCAGCGGACGACGGACCCGGAAACGACGGTCGCTAGCCGGAACGCCGGAACAAGGGGAAAGGTTAAGGATTTCGTAATGCCACACATATGTGTGTGTGTGTTGCGCACGAGTAGTAGAAGCACAAGACTCGCCTGAATGTGCATTAAGTCTCAAAGTGTCTTCTGGAGTTTCTTCTTTTAGAAAATTATTCAATTCTTGGGGATGATGGTGATGCTGTAGTTCTGCGTAAAATAAAATTATATATGATTATATATATAAGAACTAAAAAACTTGTAGAACTAAAAAAATCCCCTTAACTAAAAAACCCTTAATCGCTCTAACCACCTGCACTATGACCCGTAACTAGAATCCACCATTTTTATCGAATCCACAGCTCCGTGATTCTGGTGAAATAAAGCAAAGCGTGATTGTTGATATATGCTCTCTTTCTTTTATTATTACTATCTATTGCAGACCAGAAACAACAAAACGTGGGGATTTTTGTGAACGCCCCAGTAATGTCCCGAGGTAAATATTCAAAACATTTTCTTCCCTTTCTTTAAGAAAAATCTCCAATATGGTTCATGAGCAGTTTACGATAGTGGAATTCGAGAAGAAAATGTAATGCGTTCATATCTTGCTGCGACGAAAGTTTCCACAAACAGAGCTGAACTGTCTTTTGTACAATCATTTGCCAAGTGAATGATTCATCATCGATTAATATTTTCTTATAGAATTCATCCAACGATAGACATGTCGCTAGCACCACCGGGAAGCGCAACATTGTAACTATTGAAAGTCGGCCAAAGGTGTGAAGTGCATGTGAAAATCGATTAAAACAACTGCAACACCCTCACCTGTGTACCCATACCTACGAGTTTACCACCGCGTTGTAATTGCTAACAACATGAATCCACACGAACCACCCACGGTTTCGGTGCTCTCCGGAATCCCCATCCGTTCGGCGGATTTGTCCACAGCTGCCAGTGACAGTAGCTGACACCGCCACCGGTGTCGCTTTTGTCCGCTGGCGTTCGCGTATGACGAATGGTTTTCTCGTGGTTCCGTTACGGATCGATTGCGTCGGGGTGTGGGGAGAAGTCTTTTGATTCTAGTTTCAAAATCATCCACCAGAATCATGTGTATTCTACTACCGTTCGCACCTGTATGTGAGTGCCAACGGTAGGTTTTGTGGGTTTGTTTAAGAAGCATGGTGAAGCTTGCTGTGAAGCGTCCTGTTTCTAGAGTACTTTGCAATGCTATGGTTGATTGTATCGATAGCTATATATTATCAAATTATCAAATGGGGATCTCTATTCAACCAAACGTTAGTTTTAAACATAAACAAACGACTCTTTATTCATGACGTGCCTACTGCTGCTCATGCCGATCATGACTATCGTTTGTAAGTGTCAATTAGTTCTAACGAACTGCAATCATTGTAGCATTCGCAAATTACAAACTGTTTGAAAATTCATCAATCAACACATCGCATTAATTGATCTTGCGCTAACTGCTGTGAACGATTGTCCTAGTTGAATGCATCGGAATGAGGAAAATGGAACTTCGGACCAGTTAGCCGGCGTCCGGGTGGGTTTAACCATGCTGGTGATAACGGTGAAATGGTTTCTTATCGGACGCTAACCCAAACCAGCGACAGCCGGTTACGGGTGGTTTGTTTGTTGTACTGTGTACGCTTGCAGCAGGGAAATGCATAAGCTGCCGGCCTCGCTGCTGCAGGAAGATTAAGCACGACGTTGCTACTCACGAACGTCTCGTGTACATACTGTTTTTGATTATTTGCATCTATGTTTTGTTTCTTTCGATAACCACATGTGTCGGCTTTGTGACTATCATTTCGAGATCAGATTTGCGATGGCGCAGTTTGGTGATAATTTTGATTTAAGTTCATACACCACAGATCCCAGAGCATTTATCAGTGTTCCCGAACTGCGCCCCGTACGTTACGCTGATCATGCCCGTACGTGGGGGGATGGCGCTGGGCTGTGCTAGTTGTGGTGGTTATCAGCACAGCCACCCGGGTTGCGAGTGTCTTCAAGATCAAGCGACGTGCGCGTGTTCCGCTGGCCGGGATAGGGAGCTTCGCTGAATGCACTATCTCTGCTCCATCGAGTTACACGATGATGATGCAACGCACGCACTCAACCCAACGCTCCGCTGATAAGAGGCGTGTTTTGGAGCGTATTGCATTGGTTGGTGGGGTCGTGGAGTGGCTGATAAGAACCGACTGTGAGGAGGGCACGTAGGAACGGGATGGGATCGAAACCTTACAACAACTGACCTGCTCTGGGGTCGATCAGCGTTGGCTTTGTGTTGGTGTGATGCTCCGGTTTTACTACGCGTCCGGAACTCGTCCGAATCGGGGGATTCGGAACGGTCGCACCCGTTATCAGCGACGTTTCACGACCGCGCAGCGTCCACATCAGCTGCTGATTGTGATTGTTGCTGTTTTCATTTTTTTGTGTGTCTCTGTTGTTGTTACTGCGCGCGCGCGACCATGTGAAGCCCGGTTGATCGGTTCCCCGGAAACCGGATCGTTCGTTCACGAGGCGACACTTTTGCTCAGCTGGTGCCCAAAACAAACAGATGAAGGAATCTGTGTCTGCCCCGTGTCGGGGGAGCGGAATGAGGCTCTTATCACGCACGACGTATGCGGTTGGAGAGAGCGCGAGAGAGAAAGGGACCGTGGATGTGGGCTTTGACAGGCCATTTGATAAGCGGAATGAACCCTTAACCGGAGGAAGAGATTGTGGGCCGCTGCTGCTGATAGTGTGGCCATTATGCCGATGCATCTCTCGCATCGATTGCACTCCTGTATATGGCAGCTACATTTCAACGTTTGCCGTGATTGCCATTTCGTTGAAAACGGAGAATCGATTATATTTGCAAATGTAAATAAAACATGGAAAGCAGATGACTTTAAACTTAGTTTTTGGAGAGGATTAGAAGACTGTCTATCAGGCTTGTAGTCCCACCAACGGGTCCCACTAACGGTGCACGAAGGAAATAGTAAAATGCTACCGACAGATCTGTAGGAAGTGGCAAAGCAAGTCAAACCGTGGCTCAACATCCCCGTTCTTTTTTCTTCTTTTTGCTTCCCACAATCTCTTTCAGTCTATCCGAACGTGATACCTATCCCGCCCGTATCGATGGGTGGTGGCGGTGGGGGTGGTGGAGGCGGCGGCAGCGTGGGCGGCGGCGATAGCACTCCACCAGCACCGTCCGTCGCACCGCTGCAAAGTCCGATGGCGAACCTAATGTCGATCACCGAGACCCTTCCGCCCGGCAGTCCCCGCAATGGGCCAAGCCCACCGGGCCCACCGCCACCGCGGACAGCGTCCCGCGGTTCGCAGCACTCGCCGAACAGTTCCGGTAGGTTTTGTTTTATGTTGTTGTTGCTCTTGTTTTGTTTCTAGTTTGGTTTCCGTTTTGTCCCCCCACCACCATCACCACCCCAGTCACAACTATGATCTAGCTAGGCCAAATTTCCATCCCAAACATCCCCAAACTTGATCCTTTTCCGGTTGGCGGTTTTGTAGCAGTAGCTACGGTGGAGAGTAAGCTGCTGTGTTGGAGACTGAAAGAGGGGGATGCGTATGGGAAACAAATTTGAACGGTGTATATAGATGCATGAGTTATGTTCTCTTTTCCTCTGAAGAATGCTCGAGAAAACGGAGCGCCGGATGTTTCTCCGCCTAGTATTACGCAATAGATTCTTTTCTGCACGCCCGCACATACACACACCATAGTTTGGTTTGGTATTATCACAGTCACATATCCTATGCAGCACTTTACATTCTTTTGTAGGAAAGACTCAAATCAATTAGCCATCTGAACCCATTTTTATCGTTTCTCGCTTTTCTTGCAGGCTCCTCCAGTGGACGACGGTCTTCCGGTTCCAGGCATGTGTCCAGCACGACGGTTACCTCATCCGAAGCGCAACAACCCAACTCCTCACTTCCGGGCGCTGGTGGTTCGACGACACCGAACGGTGGAAGTGCCGGTGGTCCGAACGGTGGTAACGGCAGCACACCACCGGTTGCCATGGGTCCTCTCGGCCCGGGACAACAGCTCTCCCAGCAAGGTCCTCCCCCACCGCCGCAATCGCAAGGCCAATCGCAAGGCGGACCGCCGGACGGCGTACCACCCGGACTCGGTCCCAACCCTGGGCCTAATCCCGGTGCCGGCCCGAACGCAAGCCCAGCCCCACCGGGCAGTTCCGGTGCGCCGAGCAGTGGAGCCCCGGGCGTACCTGGTGCCGGTGGACCGGGCAGTGGTGGTCCCGGTGGACTTCCGCCACCACCCGGCACGGGACAGAGCAACGCACCGCTCGGAACGGGTGGCCCGGCACCAGCACCTGCACCGAATCCCACGCTCAAGTGTACCCTGTGCCAGGAGAGGCTGGAAGATACGCATTTCGTGCAGTGTCCCTCGGTTGGCCATCACAAGTTTTGCTTCCCCTGCAGTCGGGAGAGCATCAAGCGACAGGTAGGCTTGTTCGTGGGCTGGCTCGGTTGAAAAGTCTTCAATTTTTAATACAAACACACTCTTTTTCGTAGGGCTCCGGGGCGGAAGTGTACTGTCCAAGTGGGGAAAAGTGTCCGCTGGCTAACTCGACGATACCGTGGGCGTTCATGCAGGGTGAGATAGCGACAATTCTCGGCGAGGAGTTGAAGGTGAAGAAGGAGCGCGAAACGTAGAGAAGTCGGTACACCGTTGCCAACAGTAGCGTTACTGTCTCTACTGCTGCTGCATGCACGGGACGATCCACAACCACCACCTCCACCACCACCACCACCACGACTGCAAGTCTCTCCGCTCACACTGCATCGCCAGGTGATTCAGGGGAATTTTACACCACCCGAATGTCGATCGAGCGGTACGCAGCGGCCGTGCACGTATGTGATGATGAGGATGTGGAGGAGGAGGATGATGAACAGGAAGAATCCGAACGTCGTAACGATCGCGAGCCCGCGATAGAGCAAACAGAACGTTCGAGCTATGGGCAGGAGCAGAGAGCGCGTTCCCAGCACCAATGGGAAGGGGATTTCTATCACCAAACGCCTCAACAACCACCACAGCAGCAACGTTACGACCGTCAGCTACGTTCACATCGGCATCAACGACATCAGCGCTGAGGAGTCGATCAGTTACTCCTCTTCCCGGTGGACGGATATCGTGCCGGCAGATACAGCAGCAGCAGAGTCATGTTGGACAACGGGAAACTTGTCATACATTGTTTTGTTCCTCTTCGTTTTATGAAAACGAAGAGAGGTACACCAACTCACACAGACACACACCCTTGTAGATAGTTTTTGGGAAGATTTGCTTCACCACTCGCCTCCTCCACAGCGCCTCTCTTCCCTCCACGAACAGGAAGTTTGACAGCCGTCAGTCGGACGAAGGAGCAGTAATCTTCTTTTGGTAGTTTTTAATCGTAATTGTTTTTTATCGTTCTATGGAACGTGTCGGGATACCGTTTTGCAGTATACCGCTCCTTGTACATAGTTTTGAGCATTATTGGTAAACACATTTGGGGGAGATGAGGCGGAGGCGAACGATCCGGCGATTGTTTTGGGCAGGTGGAGTAATATACTAAGGGTTAGGGAGGAAGAAGCTCTGTTTCGGCTCCTTTTTCAGTAGCGAGTAACAATTAACAATCAACGGAAGGCGATATACCGATACGGAGGGAAACCCCACACAAACACACATATTATGAACGTCCTTCATTTTTCCGGCGTTTTTTAGGACGGCAGTTTTCTGCCGGCTAGGAAAATGGGGAAAAAGCTCGGAGGTGTTCCTTTTTGGCTTCGTGTTCCTGCAAGAGTACAACGGTTAGTTTTTTGTTTTGTTTTTAAGAAAGACGAAAAGAAAGGAGAGACACATGCATAACTACATTTATCCGTGCAGCACGAGTTGTTCAAGTTTCAATAATTTTCTTTTTAAATTCATTCGACTGTGAGTGTTTGGATCGGGGGACACACTAGCATCCCATAGCAACTGTAGTTTGCTCCGAGGAAGTTGAACTATTTCTTTAAACGTAAGAAATGAAATATTTGCTTTTTCAATTCCTTTTTCAGTAGATGGCAGTTTGTCCCTCATGATATGGTAGGAAGGAGGTTTTCGTTCCGTGCGTAAATACTTTGAAGAAATGTCATTTGTGGACGTTCGAAGTGGAATGGCGGAATCGTTTGTCACTTTTCTTGAGAAAAATGTTGGACATTTTGGATATCAATAGATAACGGGAAGGAAAGGAATGAAAGCCAAAACCAACTCGTATGCATGGAAGCGCAGAAGCTATAACTCGATTTTTGAGAGTTGAAATTAGGTTAAACAATGCTTCTCTTTGCCGTTTTTAACAGCACATAATACACCTAACATCAAAATCATGCATTCTTACAGAATTTGTACGATTAAGAAAACAAGAAAACACATTAATCGATCAGCGAAGTGTGGTAGAATCAGAGAAGCAAACTGAGTTTAAGCAGCGTTTTAATTTTATTCTGTACGTATTTATATGCCTAGTTGACGAATTAACGTTTTATTTAATGCTTTCGAATTTGTGCTGAAAGTGAAGACACATAACTCTCCCCCACACACACACACACACACACACACACACACACACACACACACACACACACACACACACACACACACACACACG